>PVJA010000261.1:0-42998 GCA_004027025.1 Myocastor coypus
AATTGCCCTGTGTTGTAAGGGTGATTTTCTTAGTTGAAGAGGTATGTGGTGCCTTCTTACCTCAAACATATCTCAGCAGATTTTCACTGTAGTGAGTAATTGTGTCTGGTCTTTTACTCTTCAGTGTTTTCTTGCTGAAAAATATTGCTGAGGTATTGTGCAGGTATATACCCAAATATTTATAAAATATTTATATTGGGTTGAAGATCTTGTAAATCTCCATTGGGAAAAGATGTATCCAAATAAATCGAAGTCACTTAAACAAATGTAAGTCCATTTCAGTTAAATAAATTGTTTAAAACACCAAAAAAAAAAAAAAAAAAAAAAAAAAAAAAAAAAAAAAAAAAAAAAAAAAGATGCATTCACTGTTACTCTCAATAAACTAATAGCAATCAGAAATCAGTAGTACAATTTTTTTTGTGTGTGTGTATACATATATTTCTTCTCTTTGTTTTCTCCTTTCAAACAGAAATTCTTGATTCACTCATTTGTAAAAGAAGAAGCAAAAGCATAAGTTAAGAAATGGCTGAATTAAGGTGACCTTGTTTGACTGAGGTTTACCTATGCTGTCTATTTCTGTATCTGTCTATAGCTGGTATATGTTGTGAAATTTCCATACTGTCACGTGATCATTCTTTCCCTCCAGTTTTGCATAAATTGTGTGTTGGTCTAAGATTACTGTAAAGGTGCATATAAAAACATAAGCCAGTTCACACATTAAAGAAGACAGAGGCTGAGGTAGGGGGATTGTGGCAAGTTTGATAACCAGCCTGGGCTACAAAGTGTAGTGAGTTCAAGCTCACTGTAAAGTGAGCTCAAGGCCAGCCTGAACTGCATTGTGAGACCCTCTCTTAAAAAAGCAAATAAATTATAACACCAACAACAAAGATAGAATTATGCTTATTCCATCTAGAAATTATTATGTTTATACCTTCTAATATTTTTATGTATCATTGTTTATAAAATTAAACTAATTTTGAAATAATAGAAAAAATTACTATATTCTGTATATAGTAGAAACATTTCTTAAATTTCTTAAATACAATATGACCCAATAAAACATTTAGAAAATATTGCAGAGAAGAAAATAATCTAAAATAGCTGGGCATGGTGGCTCACGCCTGTAATCCCAGCACTCGGGAGGCTGAGGCAGGAGGATTGGTGTGAGTTCGAGACCATCTTGGGCTACAAAAGTGAGCTCAAGGCCAGACTCAACTGCATAGTGAGACTCTGTCTCAAAAAGACAAAAAAAAAAAAATCTAAAATATTATAAATGCCTTCATTTAAATGTGTTCTATAATTGTTTAAAAATTTTTACTTTCTTTTATGAGGAAAATAATTTATATTAGCAAAAATAAATATTCAAGTGAAAAGTATCCTATGTTTTATTTGCAAATGGTTTTATAAAGTGAAACTGGTTATTGATTTTGGTCAAAACTTCATCTGAACAATCAAATATATTTTAGGTACTCTAAAGTGCCTTAGTCCACCCTGAGTGAGACCAATAGTTTGTTTTCAATGGAGGATTGCAGAATTGTGAGTTTAAAAGAAAACATAAAAATAGTGATCAAGTTATAAAGTAGTAATTTTCAATTAATTATTTTATTTGGATTAGGAAACTGCTTGTTCTGTTTCACAAAGTTTCACAATTCAAATATCATGATGATAATGAACTATACCCCACAAGCTCCAGGCGTTTCTGCCCTATCAAGTAGGGTAAGATCATCATGTGAAAGAAAATAATTTTTTAATTAGTGAAAATTATACTACCAGAGTTGAAAACCTCCGATGTAGTTTTAGTGAAATTTGATTCTCAAACATTCACACGCATTTGTATTTGACCTAATGAGTCACTTCCAACCATTTTGATACTTCTGATTATTATTCTTATGTTTAAAATTATTTTTGTTTTTAGGGAAGAGTCTACAGATGATATTCCCCTCCCCCAATTGTTCAAAAACATTTCCAACAGCAATCCTAGTAGAGTGAAAGAATGCAATTTAACACTAAAGAAATAAGTAGAGGAAAGCACATTCCGCATGGATTACTGAGGATTCATCATCTCTTACATAGCATTGAAATTCTTACAATAGTGTTACCTTGGGGTTTGGTACCCCTCAGCAGCCCCCCCACCCCGTGGCATACACTTCTTTGATCTTTCCGTTCATTCTGTAATTCTGTGCCACACAACCCCCTCCAAAAAGTAATGATAACAGTCATCTGGAGAGAAATGACTCAGCAGTTATTATCATTCTTTGGGATTTGCCAGTTACTTTTTCCAATACTGCCTCTCCCAGGTCAGCTGACTCAATCACTCCTCAGGTTCTGATCAACCAAACAAGGAAAGGCCCAAGTCACAGATCATTAAGTATTATCATTCTTTTCAGCTCATCTGCTTTTTGCAGCCTTTGAGGTCTGTAGCTGAAAGCCAGAGCTGCGTGTGTAGAGTCTGGACAATGTCAGTAGGTGGAGAAGCCGTGGCAGCTCAGAGGCTGCTTGGAGTTCCTGACCCTTGGTGATCCTGGGAGGTCAGTGTACCTGAGCAGGAAAAATAGGTCTAAGCATCACTTAGGGATGAAGTTCGTTGCTCACATTCTGTAGCTCTGATTTTTCTGCAGTCATATAGCCTCCATAGCCTCTGCATATTATCAGTAAAACATGAACATGTGTGCTGATTTGAGGCATTAAAAAAAAAAAAAAAAAGAAAAGAAAACGTGTCATAGCTAATACTCTCCCTGTCAGGAAATAGGTGATAAATAATTACTAACCCTCTTCCCTCCCTCTGAAATGACTGATTTCATCATGAAATCCTGACTTCTTTGAAGGAAAGAATTTGAAACTGGGTTCCACAGCTTGGTTGTCCCCAGTGGCACAGGGACCCAGGGGAGGGACAAGAACAAAGGAGAAAAGGGAGCTGGGGTATGGAAGGAAGGATTGACTGTGTAGCCTACCTGTCTGCTTTGCCTGAAAATGAGAAAATCAGGGTCTAGTTCAGCAGCACAGAATAACACTGGATAATACAAACTCATGCATAAAAGTAAAAATCTGTACTCACACTATTCGAATTCACGTATCATTTAGAAAAAGCACTTGGTGTGTTTCAGAGCAAGAAAATTAATACTAGGGAAGAAAAGGACAGGAAGGCTGTTACCTTGTGCCAGGACATGCCCAAAGAGAAACTAAACACTAACATGAGGCTCTGAGACAGTAAGCAGCTTGTCTCTCTGTCCACGCGTTCTCTTACCAAGTCCCACCTTCTTGCCACGGCAGACGCAGAGCCTTTCGCTGTGAAAAGCAGCCCATTTCACTCCACCTCTAACATGACTATGTTTTCCTTAAAAAACTAAGCAGCTCCATGTAATCACATATCGTCCATGGTATGTTTAGCGCCAGACTAAAATTATGGTTAGGACCACTCTATTTCATATTGGGAGAAAAACAAAGAAAAGACACATAAGAGCTCTACCTTCTTGTCACTTTTTCTGTGAAGAATGATCTACGGTGTCTTTTTTTTTTTTTTTTTTTTTTTTTTTTTTTTTTTTTTCTTTACGTGAACTGTTTCATGTTTAGGAAATAATAAGTGAGTTTAAAGTTGCAGTAATTTTATCTTAGCTGGAAGGTTCCATGCAATTCAAAAAATGTGCATGGATTGCTTAATATCTGTGTGTTTTGGCAGTGCTAGCTAACAGAATGATCAAAGATGCATGAGGTTCCACAGTTCAGTTTGGAAGGCGGATGGATTATTTACAAGAGAAATATGACCCGCTGTGCAATCAATTGCAGAGGACCATAGAGAAAGGATCCCTTCTCCTAAATCCTTTCTCAACTTTGGCAGAGTCTTTGGGGTTGTGTGTGTATGTGTGTGTGTGTGTGTGTGTGTGTGTGTGTGTGTGTGTGACTTTTCTTTTTCATGTCCTTAGTTACAATGTCATTTCAGAGTGTCAAGACATCTTTTCAGGGTCCCGTTTCATTATTGTTGCTTTAGTGGCTTATATCTTAAATTGTCTCTTTTGTTCCTGTTGTAAACAAGGTATTTATATTTTATTATGCCACCTGGGTTAAATCCTAAAACCTAATTTTGTCCTTGGATGAGCACAGTTGAAATGGCTCTGGATTTCCCTGAGTTGGTGCGCTGGGGTAAATATATGTTTCATGTGTAACCACATGTAAGGCTAGAATCTTCTTTCAAAAGGCAGATCCAAATATAGGCTTGGAAACACTTCTGACAGTAAGCTGGCTGGCAGTTGCATAATCAGATAATGTGTGAGAAATTACCTTGAAAAGGACAAGAAAGAGCGTGGATATAATTTTTTTTTCATCAAAGGTGAAATAATAGGGAAAACAAATGATTTTATATCCCACATTTTTTTTAACAGATGGAGGATTTCCCTGAGCAAATAAAACTCAAAGACACAGTCTGTCAATCACATAGAAACAAAAAATCTTGGAAGTTGCCACACAGTGAATGTTTAATTACCGCTGTTCATATTCTGCTCTTGCTAGGAAGTTCACAATGGAAGCCCTAATCCTAAGTGCTATGATGCTTTGGGGATCGGCTCTTTGGAGGCTCAGGATGGTGGAGCCCTCAGGATGAACCCCAGTTGGCAGCAACTCCCTATTCCAGGAAGACAGGGAAAAGATGGCTGTGTGCATATCAGTGCAGCATCCTTTTTAAGGTCTCCCTGGCTCTGGCTCCCTGACCTCAGATTTCCCGCTCTTGGGACTTTGAGAAATAAATGTTTGTTGCTCCAGCTTCCCCGGTCTGAACTAAGATAGCTCTTACGTGTGTATGCACACCGTGTGTTAACCTAGACCACGAATGGGTTGGGTTTGGAGTAGATGTTGTATATTCAAACAGAAGCATGTGTAAACTATTGAGCTCCTATTAGGTATTTTCTGCTTCTAAAATCTCAGGCTTCTGAAAAATTACTGTGGGGCATCCACCGCAGTTTGTGCAAAGATGGAAACAGGTGAAGAGTAAATCATCCAGCTTGTCAGACAATCTCAGCTTTTACTCATTCGTTTGCTCTCTGTATAGGTTTTGCCTGGCTGGTGTGGCACAGATATTCTCCCTGGATGCAGGAGCGCTGCATCCCCCTGGTTGGAAGAGAGAGTTTAGAGTAGTATAACAAATGTGTTAATAGAAAGGAGAACACGTTTTCTCATAGACACGGAGGGAGGAGTATCCGGGGCAAAGAGTCAGGACCCCTGGGAACAGAAATGTCCTCTGGAGCCAAGGCAACTCAACAAACTCAGAAGACCAACCACCCCAGGAGGAGCAAGCCGTATCTACACAATAGCAGAAAATGGAAATCACGGCGTGTTCTATTCTAGCGGGGCTACTGAAACGGGGCAGGCAGTGTTGGAAACTCGTGCTAGGAAAGGAAAACCATTATCATTTGCTAAGGCAGTGGAATGTGCGCAGTGCTTTCAGGGACCTGCAAGATAGCCTCCGGAGGGATCTGCCATGGTTGCTGTTGGCATGAGGGCCTCACCTCAACGAGTGCCAAGGCTATTTTATTCTATGCAGTGAAGAGTCCGGACTCCCCATGCTCTACGAAGCAAGAATGGAGGAGGCTGAATGCCAGCCGATGATGGCCCAACCTGGACAACGACGTGGAGGAAAAGTTTTCCTGCAGAATAGGAAGAATAAAATCGCAGGAGAGTTGTCTCATGGGGTAAATCCACAGGACCCAATTTATCTGTGTATGAATTATATATGCGCACACATTACATGATTTAGAAGAGTGGTATTTCACATAAAGGACACATGTTTATGCAAAAAAGATTGCTCCTTTTCAGGGAACATCCAGAAGGCAGGTTGACTTTGTGTAGAGCCCAAGCGAGCAGATCACCCTAGACTCAGAGATATAAAAAGCTGCCCTCCGACAGGGAGTATGTGAGATTCAAAGATAACAGCACCCAGAGTTGCTGGCTGTACCTGCAGGTAAAGGATACTACCTGGTGGTACATACCTGTGTCCTACAAGGGGCCAGGAAAATAGGCACCAGGCAAAGGGAGATCCTGAGGGGACTCAGTGTGTCTTGGACCGCGTCTAACAGCACTTGACCCAGTGTTTCCCACACAGTAGGACAGCTTGGTCCTCAGATCCGAGCAGCTGAGCTGGCCTGGGTTCAGACCCCTAGATTTCTGAATATCCAGAATACTTTGGATTTTTAAAATAGCAACAGTTATTGCTACATGCAATTTACCATGGTTAAAGCAGGCATCTCAGTGATCATGGAACTGCACATAATGAAGAACTTTGTATTTCTTGGAGGAGAGCATTTAAAGTATAGTTTCCATGTGAAAGTATCTTATTGTTTTATTAGTACATGTTTATAGTGCTTGCTGGTTACAGATCCATGGGGAAGGGCTGGTGCTCCTACTTGGCCCTTCCAAATGCCTTTTCCTTTATCTCTCCTCCTCTCCCTGCCCTCTCCTTCCATCCTCAGTGAAAGTGCCTTATTGCAGTAGGAAGACTTTGTATACTAAGTTACAGTACATGTGGGATTCCGCAACGTGGATGTACACATAAATCGCAAACATGAACATGGCTTTCCCGGCAGCCACCGTCCTGGCCACCATCTGGCCTGAGTTCTGCCTGACTTGGACAAATGTATGTCTGCCTGCAAACTCTGATTGGCTGAAGATTACTTGTTCTTTTTTTTTTTTTTTTTTTTTTTTTTTGTGGGACTGGGCTTCAAACTCACGACCTTGCACTTTCCCAGCAGGCACTTGTGCCTCGGAGCCATCTCCCCAGCTCCCAATTACTTGTTCTTTATCGAATGAACAAAAAATGTGTGGAGGTTTTTCCTTTCTTTTCATTGAAAGGCTAACTTAAAAATTAGCTTAATATTTAAAGAAAATCTGCATTTGGATGCTTTAGCTACTTGTTAACATTTTCAGTTCAAATTAGATTTGAGACCTTACTATTAAACATTTGAAAAGGAGTGTGCTGAACCAATCGGCTTTAATAATATGCTACTTAATTGTACCACTTAACTATATGACAGAACAACCTCTTTTGACTTGTTAACAATCAAAGGGACATTTACTTAACAATAGAATAAAGACTACAATTTCTTCTTATTTTCTCTATCTGTGTTTTCTCTTATTTTGAAAAAAAAAAATCAGAGTCCATTTCCTTTGCCAACGTGCAAGGCGAGGAAGACGGTTGCTCTAATTTCGTTTCATTCTGTGAATTTTTACAACAGGGAAAAGAAATATTTAGATTGAAATTTCCAACTGGATAGATCATGTGCGCACAAATCACAGGGGATAGAGTCAGCTTTGAGATGTACTCCTGCGTTATGCTGAGAAATTTCAAACTAGTTTAACATCTTATTGTGGAAAAGGGATTACAATGAGCTGCTCAGGAACTGGCAAGGATTCGCACGTCACAGGAAGTGGTGGCCTTGCGGGGAAGCAACAGACACCATGCACACCTAATAAGAGGGGGACAGTGACACGAAGGCAAAGGGTGCTTGCCATGTCTCGCTCCTCATTTCCACGCTGAAGATCACACCATAAGGCAAATAGGAGCCCTGAGCAATAGTGACCGCAAGGGTGACCTGCCAAGGCCTGTGCTTTTGACATGGAGCTCCAGACACTGCGCTGATAAATAAGGTCACAAATGATGAGGCTAGCGACACTCACATTTTCTCTCTTTCTAGTGCGCCAACTAGGCATGGGAGATTTGGGGATGACAATTTATAATCAAATGAAAGAGCCATTCCAGGAGACAGCTCAGTAGAAAAAGTGCTTGCCTGGCAAGCACAGGATCCTGAGTTCAATCCCCCGTACTGCAGAAAAAAAAAGTCTACAGAAACAAAAGAGCCATTCCATTTTATGGGTAGGACCTACTTTCTGTTTTCTGAAGGTGGTCTTAATTAAATATGACTTTCAGAATGTAGGTGCACATGTGCTGTATTTCCTGTGTTGTGTTGTGTTGTGTTGTGTCTTATGATTGAGGATTGAACCAAAGCCCTCACACTGAGTTACATCTGAAGGTCTTTCATTTTTTTTTTTTTTTTTTTACAAGATCTTGCTAAGTTACTAAGTTGCCAAATCTGAGCCTGAACTTGTGATCCTTTGTCTCAGGAGACCTGTGTGGCTTTCTAAGTGATTTTATACTGCACATCATAATTTGCATATGTGTTACATGACCGATTCCCAGATAACTTAAAAAAACCCAGGCTGCAGGGCGTGGTGGCTCACGCCTGTAATCCCAGCACTCGGGAGGCTGAGGCAGGAGGATTGGTGCGAGTTCGAGACCAGCCTGGGCTACAAAAGTGAGCTCAAGGCCAGCCTGAACTGCACAGTGAGACCCTGTCTCAAAAAGACAAAAAAAAAAAAAAAAAACCAAAAAAAAAAACCCAGGCTTTCTGCTCTTTGTCTGGTAGGAATGCATAATCTTAACACCAGAACAGGCTGGGAGAGATTGGGCCATGTTTCCTGCATCCCAGCAATTCCAGGGACCTTGGATGTAAAGCCTGGTGGAAGGGCCACGTAGATAGGTGCAGGCCTGTCGTGACCGAGCCTGAGCAGCTTATGAGCCCTGGCTGATGCTTGGCTTCTGTCGTCCCTATCTATCTGCTTATACCAAAGTTACTCTTTAAAAACCGTGTGAAAGTTGTGCTTCACCTGACTCATGCAGGTGGACTGAACGTGGGGCACAGCACTGGGGGGCACAAGACTGGGGAGCTGCTTAGAGTCTTCTCTGGTGTCTCAGGCTGGTATGTGGTCGGCTGCTCCACCATCACTAGTAATCCATCTTCACTCGGTGAGCACGTTGATAATCCTCATGCAATAATGAGTATTGAGGCAAGGCAAACACGGAATTCTACAGAATTAGACATGGTAATATTACCTTGCCATTTCCTCCACCTGTAGCTTCACCTATGTGCTGCTAGATATACCTGCCACTTTAGAAAATACAGTTACAGGAGAACACTTGGCTGATGAAGGCATTTGGTGTTTCTAGCATGAATCTAAAAGTTTTATTAACATCTCTTTTGAATGAAGAAGGAAACGCCATAGCTGCTTCTATACAGCGCTGCTAACATTTTCGGCAGAGTTCTAGAGAGATGTGCACAGTGATTTCACAGAGGTGGTGCTATCTGCCTCTTCACTAATTGAAGAGGTATCAAAGAGGTACATCCTGCCATGGATGGGAAGAGACCCACAGCAACCGACTACAAGAGCACTGAACTTCATATGTTGCGTCCAAGACTCTAATCCCACTGCTCCCAGTAGCGAGCTTTGTGATCTCAGCAGTTTTGTTTACAAAACTTTACTTTTCACCAGTCAGTATAGCGTTAGTCAGCAAGACTGCAAGCTCCTGTCTATGTACAGTTTTAATCAGTAATTAATGATTTAAAATTTGCCCTTGCTTTTCTTCACCTGTAAACAAAGAAGGAAGAGATTTCACTTTTCTATAGTTGCATGGAAATTAGCTCCTTTTGGGTATACTTGGAGCTAGGCATGTTGCTGCAATTACATAAGCAATAACTATTCCCCCCCAAAATAAAAGAGCCAATCCATAACATGTGGAATGCACCATGCAATGAGAGAGTAGCTATCTCTTTAAAAATAATAAAATTGTTTACTTATGAATATGATCTCTAAATACAGCAATTTACCTATAAATGTGTTCAGTTTTTTTCTTCTTTATAGAAATACCACATTTTTATCCATTCCTCCATTGACAGTCATTTCGTTTGTTTCCAAGATTTAGCTATGACAAATTGCACATGTATCACAGTGGTATGATGTTTTCAGTTCTTTTGGAAAAATAACCAGAAGAGGAATAGCTGGGTCAAATGGGACTTCTAATCCTAGTTTTTTCAAAAGCATCTTCACACTGGTTTCTATAGTGGTTGCACCAGTCTACACTACCAGCAAGAGCAGAGAAGGGTTCCTTTTTCCCCACAGCTCCTCCAAAACTTTTTAGCCATTGGTTGCTTGAATCATTTTCTTGGGTGAGATGGAATCTTGTTGTCTACTTAGGGTGCATCTCTTGAGTGACCAATGATGTTGAACATTTTTTCACAGACTTATTTGCCATTTGAATTTCCTTACCTAAGAAGTGGCTATTCATCTCAGATGCCCATTTTTGGATAGGATCATTGAATTTGGGTTGTCTGATTTTTTTTTGAATTCTTTGTATGTTCTGAACAGAAGTCGTTTCATTTTGTCTCATTAATGTGAGAAAACAGGTGAGTAAATAAGACCTGAAATGGGTGACAATAGATACTGTGAGTTAGGAAGAAACTGTTCAAAAGGAAAGATAAATTGTGATGGATGAAAGGGGAAAAGAAAGAAGAAAAACATCCTTCTAGCCATCTGTCTGTCTGTCTGTCTGTCTGTCTGTCTGTCCATCAGTGCATACACAATATAGCTGAGATAGTTATACGGCTAGTTTCTCCTACTTTATTGAAAGAAAGCTTTGTGCTGATATTGTTTAGATAAGATATTATGCCTATATCTTGTACTCCGGATGACTATCAGGAAGACAACACGCAATGCATTATTATAACTGTTCTACTAACCTGCTTTGAAACTTGCTCTCAGTGTTAGGTTTAAAGACATCTAAATATCTTATCTGTCAATGAGAGCCAACAAAATCATCATCACAACTATTTAAGTCATCCAGTATTCAAAACTAGCTAATACATTTGTCTCAGAATTAAGTTCTTTTCACACAACAAAACAAGATCACATGTAAAAGACTGAATTTAGTATTGATTTTCAACAGTTCCATTTTTTTAAAAAAATGTATTGAGTACAGGGTCTACAGAGTTTCAACTACGTAGCTCAGATGCCTAGTGTTCCTCCTGTTTTTCAGCCTACCAAGCACTGGGATTACAGGCACAGGCCACCATGCGTGCCCAGTCTCAGCCTCTGTCTCAGAGCAACCCAGGGGTGGGGCTGGCACAGCAGGCTGGCGATCCAATGCCCTGCCCCTGCCTGAACAGATGCTTTAATTCCGCTGAGCTATATGACAGGCCCGACACTTCTGTTCCCTTTGCTTCTAAATGAAAGCTGAATATTTGAAGAACACACAACAGGATCAGATTTTCCCTACAGTAAAATGCTAAAGTTCTCAGCATCTCACTCATCCACACTGCAGCCACTGTACACAAACCCTTGATCTTTATTCCCTACCTTTATGACCAATATAATATGACACAGTTGTTAAATTTTATATTTGCCATTTTAGGGTTGTATAGCAGTGACCTTTAGGTACTAAATGTTAAGTTACATGTTGAGAACAATAAGGTTTAAAAGAGTGCGATTCATGTTGTGAAAGCTATCATATTAGGACATACTAGAGTTTGAGTTCTAAGAAAAATGTGTATTGCAAGAAAAATTTTACCCTTGGCTAAATAAATAATTCAGTTCTATTTTAAGTTGGTTGCTTTGATTGTAAGATTTTATCAGCTTCTGTTTCATTTTAAATGCTCAGATTAAACTTCTCATTGCCATTCTTTTGTTCAATCATTTATTTTCTTTGGAGCCTCAAGAACCCCTGATGATTTGGGTTTTTTTATTTATTTATATTTTTATGGTAGTGGATTCTTTTTTGCTTCCATGCTGGAAGCCAAGAGATTAATCCTTTGGAATCTCAATGAATCACCTAATTAGCAACTTACTAAAAATGAAGCAAGATAATTATGTGTAATTTCTTTATAAAGATCAAATGACAGGAAAATCACTTTCCTAAGGCAATTCTCTTTATTTGTAGCATAAAAGAGAAGAAACAGAAATCAAATAAAGTTTTTACTACTGCTGAGAGCACCATAATAAGACAACAGTTTTCTAGCCCATTCTATTGGAAATGAGCTCTGCCTCAGTCTTTGCTCATATATTAATATTTAAGACAGTAACCAATATCAGAAAGAGCACTGCTGAATAATACAGTCATAAGCCAATTCATGAAAATCCATACTGCCTCTCAAGCTAGGCAAATTCCACTAATATAAACCAACAATCTGCTAACTACAAGGTAGTATAAATTCTTGCCTCAACACTTACTAGTTCTGACACATTATGAAAATGTTCCAAGCTCTAATGTCCTCTTCTACAGAACAGAGATGATAATGTGCAGTACGATTTGCATGCTTGTGGAAGTAAGATCAACGTTTGGGATAACACGTATTGAAAAAAACATTATGTCTTTATGAAATAATACCCACAGTAAGAGCGGAAGGAATTCATGCTGAGAAAGTCCCTCCCTGTATCTCTGTTTTGTAGACTTTGACGTGGATGTGAAGCCAGCCTGGCTTTCACACCTGCAATCATTCCTTCAGGGCATGCGTTTTCCTCCATCGGTGAGATTAGTGGGAGAGTCAGGGGTCACGATGAGGGCCCATGATAGAGGGCGATGACTTTCATCCTCTCCCGTACCTCTCCTGGGCTCCCCCTCCTTTGGCTCTCCTCTTTAGTTGAATTCATCTCTTCCTGTCTACAAAGGAAGTAGCCAAATGCATCCAGATTTTTCAGAAGAACCAGCCAGTTGTACGATATTGCCTGCTTGCTGTAGAAGTTGTTCCCGGTCACCAGTAGCATCTTCTTGCTATTCTGTTTTTTGGTCATCATCCGAGATGCTACTGACAGGCAGAATACAGGATCTTGAGGATGCTGAGGGCCAAGTGGGCAGGAAGGAGCGTGGGCAGCAGACATTTGAATGCTTCCAAATCTTTGTCCCACTGGGTAAAGAGAGAGGAAGGCCACTGCCCAGGGGTGGGTGGTGGTTTGCCTGCCATTTAAATGTTTGTAGCTCTTCAGTCACCAAAGCACATGTAAGGTCCGAGGGAAAAGGAGGCAGATAGACTCAGGGTAAATGACCATTTGCTGTCCAAGGGGAGAGAAGAGGTTTCATTTAGTGATGACACTCAGTGTGCAAAGACCAGACTTAGGCCCATCTTCATTTTGAAATAGGCAAAGATGAGAGTAGGAGCGCAAATACAGATGGAGTTCTGTAAACGTCACCATTTCATTACTGAGGAAACAGCGGCACCTGTCTCTTCTGGTCTAAGCAGCACTCACAAAAGCCGTGGTTTTGTTCCCATTCTTTTTTTTTTTTTTTTTTTTTTTCTGGTTTATTATTACTGGTGCTTTTACAGGTACTTACACCTATACTGTGGTTGAGGGGTGTCTATGTTCTACCATCTTGTATTTGCTAAAAAATCAGCAACTCCATTATGCCTTTAGTGATATTACTAAGTGAGTGTTGTGCTCAGGTCTCCAGGCAGCTCACAAAGAAACCAGGATTGATACATTAGTGAATGCTGTATTTATTTATTTATTTATTTTTTTGGGGGGGGGTGCTGGGTTTGAACTCATGACCTTGTACTTGCCAGGCAGGCACTTGTGCTATGGAGCTATCTTCCCAGCTCCCTATATATACTTTTAAAAGTTTTCAAACATTAAGAGATATTCCCAATGTATTTATTTCTAATTAAATTATAGTCATTTGGCAATTTACTCAGAGTAAGTAAAATACTGCAAGCATTTTAGTAAAGCTTACTATGCCTTTCAACGACATTTAGTTTTTTTTATTGTAGAAAATTATGAAAGGGATCCCTTTCTTTAGACAATGTTCAAGGAAGTTCAGTCTGTTTTAATGACTTGGATTGTGCCAATTTGCTTAATTTTTATTTGTTTTTAGTAATCTGTACAAAAGGCATTTAGGAGTATTTTTGAGCTTGCTCATTAGGCCTTAAGTGTCTCTGATGTAGCCTTAAGAAGCATCAACACAAATAAATATTAAAATGTGAATGGGCTAGATAAGCAACAGGACCCCAGGAGGGCTCACAGCACAGCCTGGCTTTGCAGTGCTTCCCTGCAAACCCTCAGCTGCTCCTCTTCCCTCTGCGCCTGATCTTACCTGCTAAGGCCCCTTAACCTTCCTTGACTGTAACTCCCTCCTGGCACAGAACCTTTCCTACAAATAAAAATACAGACTAAGCTTTTGTCTTTTATCCTTTGTGTGCCTTCCTGGTTACCAGCACCTTTCTTATTCCTCCACACTGGGGAATTTAGGTTGTGTCTGACGATACCCTCCCCCACACACCGCAACACACACACTGGCTTCTGGTACCTCTTCCTCCTTCTCTCTCCCTGTATTCTTCCTTCCTAAGTCATGTTCTTGGCAACTGTTTTGGCCATGTTGCTCCCTTACATGTCCATAAAAAAATCAAATAAATTGGGGGAACTGTGTCGCCCGTCCATAGGAATGTTAAAAATGGAAGAGCCTGAGATCAAGAGACCTGGGTGCTTTGGAGCCAGTATTTATGAAACTTTCATGTTCATGTGAGACTGGTCATAAACATTCTACCAACACTTACCTATATAAGTAAAACCTACATTGATCGTCATTGCATTAGAATTGCTTTCCATTGTTGTCATTCTTGTTTATTGTTTTTATTTTTCCTTCTTTTCTCCTGAACATTTGACTAACACCTTTCTTTCTTTCTTTCTTTCTTTCTTTCTTTCTTTCTTTCTTTCTTCCTTCCTTCCTTCCTTCCTTCCTTAAATTTGTTTGCTTTGTTTTCTTTGCTTGTGCTAGGGAGCCAACTAAGGGTTCACAGATGCCAGCCAAGTGGCAAACTACTACACTATACCCCTGGCCCTTCCTAATAGATTTGGTTGCTCATAAGCAGCTCTGAATTCTTCTCGGTAGTAAACAGACATTTGTTGTGTGGCCTTTGGGACAACACGCATACATAGCAGAGAAAAACAGAAGTGGCTCGTCTTTTTGGAAACATCCCAGCGGTTGCTGTTCAGGGTAGCTTCATGACACACCCAGTAAGAAGAATGGATAGGTAATGTTGAGTTTCATCTTCTCCTTGATATAGTTAGGCAAATCTATTTAAAATTTTGCATGTGGACTAGAATACAACTGAATGAATTTCATGCAAATAGCTATTTTTCCAACCATCTTTATTTTCCCATGAATACAGGCAAAGACCATCTGGACAAAGCACTTAGCAGCTTAATCACTTGTCAGGTACATATTTCCCTTGAAGCAAGCACGAGGTTCTCTTTGCCCCTTAGGATTTCTGTGTTAGGCAGTGCCAAAAGGACATCAGGTGGACTGTAACACAGGCGCTGCTGAGATGTTCTCTTCCCAAATACAAAGCTCATGAGATCAGGAAAGCTTCCTCTGGCTGGGGAAGGTTCTGAGTCAGCGAGATAGCTGCTGAACTCACTTCTGAGTGACCATGTTTTTGGAAAAACCTCCATGAGATCTAACTCAAGAAAAGGGCCTCAGAGATAGCTCAGCAGTCTGAGTGACTTTCTAGGTAAGCACAAGGACCTGGGTTCAAACCCCAGTGCCTCATGCGGTGTAGAACCCTCCCTGGGTACCCCGAGCTGGCCACCACCAAGAATGGTCATGCGTGGGATCACATGCTTGTAATCCCAGCTCTGGGAAGGCTGAAACAGGGGCATCACTGAGTCCAAGCAGCACAGTGAGACTCTGTACCAAATACATAAAATTAAAATAAGTGAATAAATGACTCAAGAGAAATCTCCAGAAATGCTAAGGAAGAACAGTCAAAGCTTATATTCAAACTGTAGAGAGACTACAGTGTAACAGGCAGAGCCTAAGGTAGCGTCAGCTGCACATAAGAAATCAGCACATGCAGCTCAGTTAATGGGGAACTCAAGTTATGTAGCCAGTTAAGCTTAGAAATGCAGCACACCACAGGGGAAAAGATAAAAGTTAAACGCAGATATGAGCCTCTCTTCCCAGGAAGAAGGTGTGCTAAGCTAGATGTCAGCGGCTTTCTAACTTTTGCACTGCCCATGGAAAGCCCTAAAATGCAGAGGGACCATTTTCCTGTGAACTCAGTTTCTTGTGAACCGCTGAATAAGTCACATGCCTTAAGCCAATGCTCACAAAGTCAACTGTTTAAAACAGGTCTCTGTGGTCTGCTTATTTATGGAGGGAAAGCACGGAGGACTCAGTATCCCCTGGGAGCTTTTTCCTTCTAACAAATGCTCCCCTAATTTCCTCTCATTCTGTGTGATTTTATCCTACAGCTCCATGAGACAAAGAGGTCAGACGTGAACAAATTAATGGCTTCCATGTCAGGAGACTCCTAAAAGCCACATTGTCAGACTCCTCTGCCTGAGCCGCCCCAGGCTGAGACACTGCCATGCTCAGTCCTAGGGTGGGAGGGAGCTCAGCATTCTGACACAGCATCTCACACTAAGATTGCATCACCTGGTGCACTGCTCCATTTGTTCATTTACTTATTTTGAGACAGGTCACCTTATGTTGCCTAGGCTGGTCTTGTGTTTGTGCCTTCACAAGTCTGTTCTGCCTCAGCTTCCCAGGTAGTTGGGATTTCCGGTGTGTGCCACCATTCCTGGATAAAGCTTAGTAGAACTCCATATGATGGTGGACTTCCCAGTACTGTTTTTGGTATCCTTCCTTGAACAGTAGAACTCTCATAATTTGGATAGTTCATTTGCTTCCATCTTAAAATACTTAGATTGACCTTATTTTCTATGGTGGTCATAACAAGTATGATAGCTACACTCACTGTGTGTGTGTGTGTGTGTGAGACAGAGAGACAGAGAGACAGAGAGACAAAGAGACAGACAGACAGCCAGAGAGAGAGAGAGAGAGAGAGAGAGAGAGAGAGAGAGAGAGAGAGAGAACCAAGCCAGGCATGGCGGATGGCACACATGTGTAATTCCAGCACATGGGAGGCTGAGGCAGGAGATCATTGTAAGTTCAAGACCACCCGGGGTTGTAAATTGAGCTCAAGGCCAGCCTGAACTGCATAGCAGAACCCCATTTCAAAAAGCAAACAAAAAGTTTAAACTACATGCAAACACTGTTGCTTTCTGGAGCAAAATGGCACGAGCATTTCTAATAGACGAGTTCAGATATGGTACTTATGTGGCATTCTTAATGGTTATTCAGCAGTCACTCAAGGAGCACTTTTCATGCCTTGGGCTTTATGGTAGATGTTGATAATCCAAGATGAAGAAAGATAGCTCCTGCCTTCCTAAACATTTTGACCCCCTTGTTCATCTATTGTAAATTTATTTGTTTGAAAACCATAAATATCATTCCAAGAGCAAAACTACCTTTCCTGATCCCCTTTTAAATGTCTGTTTCCCAGGGTGAGAGGTCAAGATCTCGTTCCATTCTGCTTGCATTTTAACCATTTGAAAACTAAAATCTGGGGCTGGAGAAACAGCTCAGTAGAATAAGTGCTTGCCTGGCAAGCGCAAGGGCCTGAGTTCAATCCCCAGTTCCAAAAAGGAAAAAAAAAAGTGAAAAAAAGAAAGAAAACTTAAAATCTTTAGGTCTTCATTTCTTATCTTAGCTAAAAATATTTATATAATAACCAACAAAATTTAAGAGATCCTAGTGCTTTGGAAAATGGTCAGTTTCTTTCCTTTAAATTGAAATTATTGAATTAGGCTTTGGGGGGGGCAATAATATGTAACTGGGAATGGCTGAGAGATATAAACACATGATTAGATAGTAGTCCACCATTTAAAAAATATTTAACTATGGTACCTAAATTATTTTTTATAAAAAGCTTCAGGCTAAGTCATGCATAATTGGTAATTTCTAAGAAATAAACCCACACCAATGAATTTCCCAAACTCAATAATCCTAGGTTTAACAGTCATACAAATTTTCAAAAATTGCCCAAGGAGCCAATAAATATTGAATATTACTTTATGAAATGAAATAGAGCGCACAGAGTATAATCAAACTCAAAGTTAATATTAATCTTTAATATTAAATATAGAAGTTGTTCAAGTCACTAATTACCCTCCACTATTTATTTCTCTCCCATGTGTGTTTGCTTGCTGGACCTTGCTCGCAGCTCTATGCAGTCATGCTAGGTCCTTACTAACTTCTAGCCAATGAAGCCCTTCCACCTAAAAGTTGCATAAGAATTCTGGGAAGTGGTCTTAAAGGGCCATATGTGGATCCTCCCTATTGCTTCTCTATCTTTCTATGTGGAAGTATTTTTAATATGATGTTGTAAAATGACCAGTGAATGTTAAGAATGGAAAGAGAGAAGTGTAGCTTTCTGACTCTGTAGAGCACTAGAACAGCATCTGTTCTCATTTTTTTTATTTTTTTTTCATTTATAGCTGAACCTATTCTAACCTAATAGCCATATTGGTATTCAACTTAAAAATAGGGTTCGGTGTGTGACAAACTTAAAACATTTATTTTAGAATTGACCTCAGCAGGCATACAGCCAGGAAGACTTGGACAATATTTATACATTTGGAAAGGGAGAGTATTTGTTATATCTTAGTAAAACATTTGGTCAACTTATCAACTGTTGTTCTTTGGAAAATAAACTCAGTGCCAACTGAAATGGTTAATTTTAGGAAACTCTCCAACGGTGACATGTAGCAACCTCTTCTAGCCATGTCACTGACATTTCCAAAGGTAGAACTAGGCAGGTTAGAGGCTGAGATAAAAGTAAAACTGTTTTAAACACAACATGCTGCCTGTTCACGTTGGCAAACTAAAATGATGGGGAAACCCCCACCTAGGAGCTTACATAGATTAAGGCAAACTGCAGGATAACGAACAGATGTCCAGTTATGATAATGCTTGGAATACTGGTTGATACACTGTGTCAACTTGAGAAGTTTAGAAGTTCAATTCAGTGACTCAACAGGGAACCACGATTCTTTGTAAACATCCTCACTCTGTGCAAGAAGGGGGCATGGACATTGTGTGAGTTCTAAGACTCTGGCCCCAGAGTAGTTTGTTTACAATACAAGGAGGGGAGAGAGGCTGGCTAGAAGCTGGAGCTGCTGCCCTTTCTTTTGCTCTTTTCTGCTGTCCTGAGCTGCTGCCCTCTGCCTTGTGTCACTCTGCTTGGGTGCCAACCAAGTAGGGAATAAAGCCTCCACAAACTGTGAGCTAAATAAACCTTTCCTTCTTTCATTTTGAGTGTTGGGTATTTGTCCCAGCAAGGAAAGAAGAGTAACAGAGACACATGGATAAAAAGAAGTAGTCTTACAAGGAAGTAAGGATATATTATCAAGATGTGTGTGTGTGTGTGTGTGTGCGTGTATGTATGTGTGTATGTGTACACCTTGAGATAACGTAGCAACTGGATACTAGGAAGCTCCTGCGGCAATGATCAGATTAAGGCTATTATGTCACCCAGTGAGACTTCAGAACAAATTACTTACGCATACTCATCATAGGCTTTTAATAGATTTATAAGGGAATATAGTTGAGTTCCTATCCTAATTTTAAAGCCTTGTAAGGAAAAACCACAGTCACCCCCA
Source organism: Myocastor coypus (assembly GCA_004027025.1). Classification (NCBI taxonomy): domain Eukaryota; kingdom Metazoa; phylum Chordata; class Mammalia; order Rodentia; family Myocastoridae; genus Myocastor; species Myocastor coypus. The sequence continues at coordinate 19,306 of PVJA010000261.1, forward strand.
CCTGCCAAATACACTAGCACAGCAGCATAGTATACCCAGAGCACGGGCTGCTCACAACTATGGTTCGCTGCCTCTGTCTACACTTCCAGAGTGTCAGACCATATAACAACAGCCCAAAAGAAGATGAAAAGAGACCCTGAAGGAACTAGAGGCTTTGGGGAAAGAACTGAAACACTTTTGCATATTAAAGAAAGCGTGGAAGATAAGCTGGAGATGGGACAGAAGCACTTTCGTGTTCTCCTTAGCACCATCCATGATCTCCAGCAAAAGCTGGAAGGTGACGAAAAGCTCTCGGAAGTAGAAGAAGCTCCAGAGACACGCATAGAAAGGGACCCTAAGCCACAGCGGGTCTGTCGCTTGCTTTTCCCAAGCGGGTTCAAAGGGCCACGTGACCTTAACGTGCTGCGTGCTATTACAATAGCTAAAACTTTGGCGGCGAATGCTTTGCCTTTAAGTATTCTCATCTCATTTCCTCACACAAAGGAAAATGACTTCAGTGTATTTTTTTTTAATTGAAATACATTTGATTCTGAAGAGACAGAAAACAACAGTCGGCTACGTTTAGTAAAATGTGTTTAAAGCTGGATGTTTGTGCTCGTTAATAGTCCAGCTACTCATTAAGCGGTAACGTCAGTGGCTTTATTAAATATGTTGATGACTATGAGAAGGTCACACTTTTAGGATATTGTTGAGAAAATTAGTTCGTGCCTGGATGTTGTTGAAAATAAAGGCTCCGAGGGGACGACAGACCTGTATGGTTATGTGCAGAATGTTTATTTATGGTAGGGAAAGGCTCCCTGATCCAGAGGGTCACTGCTGTGAGAGCTAGCTACGAGATGCAGACGCAAGGCCACGGCGTCGCTTTCCATCTCTCTCTGGTATTTGATGAATGTGATTATTAAATATCTCATCGGTTTGTTTTCTTTCTATATTTTTAATACATAAAATACACCAATAAAATAAAGAGTTACTTGGGGTAGTCTGTTTACAAAAAAGGAAAAGAAATTTGTTCTCTAATGATTGGTATTGTTTTATACCACTATAAGGTCAAAACATTCCATTTATAAGGAAATACGGTAATCTTACTTTAAAAAAAAATCAGAAGTCAACTTCATCAGGCTCCAACAATCAGCCTGGTTCAAGAACCCTGCAGAAAGGAGGACGGCAACATGCAGAAGTGGGGTGGTAGGGGCTTAGCCCTGCAGCAACTCAGAGTTCAGGGCTGCGCAGGAGGCAGAAGGAAAGCCTGTGCGGCTGATGTGAGGAATGTGGAAAGAGGCTGGACTCATGGGCCACTGTACTCTAGGTTACTCAAGTCCATTGTTGTCATGAGACCAAGAGCATGGTGGAGTGCTCTGGTGGCATCCAAAAGAGTGGGCAAACAGACAAAGTCATTGTGAAAGACCAGTGGGAGAAGGACTTGGGTTGACTGCCGCCCTCGGAGGACAGTTGGGAAAGTGTCTCCTATGGGGAGAATTTCATAGCCTGGTCTTCACTGAAGACAGCAAAACAGAAGAAAGGCAGATGGCTTATAAAATTACTTATGGATGAAACAGGTAATGGTAGTTGAGAGCTCAACCCTGAAATGGATAAGATTGGGGAAGGAGTGGTTATAGATAGATGGTAACAGCACACTTCCTGAGATGGGAAACATTAGAGTGGGAATGGGGGGGGGAAGAGAGAGTGAGAGCGAGAGTGAGAGAGAGAGAGAGAGCACAAATATATTGTGCAGAAATATTTTCTTTCTATTTTCTTTACCATGCAATTGACATTTTCCCATATAACTTATTCCTCTAGATCATGAATTTTGGTGGACGCCTCCTATTCCAGCCTGTATCCCTAGCAAGCATCTTTTAGAACTTTCTTTTCTATCATTGCCTGTTGAAAGTGTTTCTAGTTGCAGATGACTGAGATTGCAACAGACTCTCTTGCACTTGATCTTATGATCACATGATCCTTACCACTATTGGCACTCCTTCTAAAGAACAGGAGTCAAAGTCCATAGGAAAGTGAATTTTACTGTTGGTCCTTAAATCTTAATAAATCTGACTTAAAAAGTGATCCAGTGCTAACCTTCTGTTCTCATGGACAAATGAAGTAACTAACTGTAGTGGCTAAGTTTAATTGGGTCAACTTGAATGCTTTGGAAGTCACCAAAGAACTGAGTGTGTCTGGGTGGGTCAGGAGAAAGGATCTGAGGTACTACATGTCATTGGACTGCTCCTCTCTGATCTGCTTCTTGCTCTGCTTGCAAGCCCATGTTCTAAGCATCTGTTATGCTCTTACACCAAGAAGCTTTTGCCTAAGAGCTGTCTTATCACTGATTTGGTCTCAGGAAACTGTGAGCCAAATGAACCCTCTGCTTCTTTAAATTATGAATATTAAGTATTGTATCTGAGTGACACATAAGCTGAACAACACAGAAAAGCAATGCCAGAGAAGTGGGATCCTCGTTGTGACTATACCTGACCATGGGGTTCAGAAACCCTGGGGGCAAGATTGTGGGAGGAGTTTGAAGAGGTCGGTAGATGTGGGCTAGAGAAGCCCTAGGTGATGTAAGAGGAATCTGATGGCTGATTTTGGCTGGAATTCAGAGGACCAGAAGGCTGATAGGAATGTGAATAGTAGAAGCCATGCTGAGATTTCATTAGCATTTGGTCTAGGCTCTATGGATGTTGCATTCTGCTAAGACAAAACAAAACAAAACAAAACTATATTTTGCTCATGTCCTAACACTGTTCAGGATGGTGAGATTAAGAATTGTAGGTCACCTAAGTGTCATAGGACATGTCAAGGTAGCCAGTGTTTAGGCTATCACATGAGCCCTGTTAGCTATGTACTACCAAGATTGCCATGGGAATTGGGCCTAAAAATCAGAAAAAAATCTCAAAAATTTAAATTTTATCCTAGAAGGAAACATGTGTAAAGTTGGAGCCCAAAGCGTTGTGTACTTTGTACAGGACAAGGTAGTGTGTCGAGGGCAGCTCAGGAATTAGCAGTGCCCCACCCACTGCTGGGTGCAAGATAGGAAACTGTAAATTTTCCCTCTGGGAAGAGAGCTCCTGAGCCCACTGCTCAGGGAGTGCCTTGAGGTCATCGGTTTCCATGACTTCATGTCACCATACTCAGCCATGGATGAGCTACAGGCTGCTGCAGGGGTGCAGAAGGCTGGCTACTGCTGCTGCCAACAGATTCTGGTACTGTCCTTAGGATGCTGATTTTAACAGCATGTAGAATGCAAGGGAAGGCTTTCATCTAGATTTCAAAGGAAGGCTTGGGAAATTGGGCAAGGACCCCCTGAAAGGATACTTCCTGAAGATGTGGGAATAAAGCAGAGGTCCAAGAGGGACCCCAGAAAGTCAGAGACACCAGAAATGTGGAATGTCTCCTGAGTAAATCTGCAGGCAGTGGTTTGAGCGATCCCAAGAAAGAAGACACATGGAACATAACTGGCACGGCCACAGTGGTGAGGTCGCCAAGCATGCTGCAACTCACATGGCATTGCTCTGTGCCCCAGATCCAGGCATGGACTGCATCCACAGGGTGTAGCATTTGCCCTGCCAGATGTGGCCCTGATTCTCCCTTCATTTCTATTCTCAGAGTGAATGGGAATGTTCACCTGTTCTGTTGTGCCTGGGGATTCTACAACTTCTTTTCTATTTTTATGGAGTTTGACAGCTGAAAGTTGGCCTTGAGTCTTAGCAGTCATCTGTTTTGAACTTTCGGAAAATGCTGGAACCTTTGAGGCTTTGGGAGAAGGGGTTATTTCATTCTTGGTTTTGTGCAGGATTGTTGCAATGGCAATAAATAGAAGTAAAGTACTGGTACATATATTGAATAATTCCCAGTCAGTAAACTTTGAAAATATTATGCTAAGTATAAGCCGCCAGTCATAAAATATAACTTGTTACATGCTTCCCTTTATGGAAGATGTCCAGAATAGAGAAATCTATAAAGTCTGAAAGTAGATTAATAGATATTTCAGGATAGAAAAGCTCAGAGCGACTTTTAATGAGATAGACATATCCATTTTATGAAATGAAAATGGCCTAAAATTAGACCATGGTAGTAGCTATGAAATTCTATGAACATACCAAGAACCCTTACATTGTACACTTGAAATGACAAATTTTGTGACGGGAGAAAGACAAATGTACAGAATGCTTTAAAGAGGAAATGGAAATCATCTCAATGACTGTTTAAGTTTCAGGACTCTCCTTCAGACCACCTTCATAATTTTTTTTTTAAATTTTTTTAGCTAAAGACACAGAACACAGACTGGGCTTTTTTTTTTTTTTTTTGAGCGCTCTAGAAGATTCTTATACCACTCAAAATAAGCAAGCTTGTTCTAAACATGAGTCATCTTAGCAAACATTCCCAAATCTCTGCTTGCTGGTCTCTGAATACCTTTTTGCACTGGCCTAGCAAACAGCAGGATTACTTCTCTTTCTTCTAAGCTTCTATGTAGCATTCCAAACACCTGCTTCCCTCAGCCCCAGACCTCACATTTCCATACTAGGGCTTGACGGAAGTTTTTCCTCCTTTTCATTTGTCGACAACTATTTCCACAGAGTGCCATTAACTATACATTGTCCAAGATCCGTTCTCACCATAATGTGTAGTTTTCTGCCTTTCCAATATTACTTTCTGTCATAGATTAAGCCCAAACCATGTATTCATATTGAAGTCTAGAGTTGCGTTAGTTTGTCCAATAGCTTAAAGATAATAGGAAAAATTCTGAAGACCTTAAAGGATTTTGTTTGATCACGGATTTCTAAGCTGAATTCCACTATTGAGACAGAACTTGCAGGGCCCTATTTCCTATTTGTGCACTGCTTTATTCAATAAAAGGCTATGCAAAGAGAAGCGATGGCTCTTCAGAACCTCAGGTTTTCCTATTACAAGCAAAGTGACCACCACCATTTGCTGTGCTGGTCCCACCCCAGGGGTGTGTGCTGAGCCAGCCACGGAGAACAGCAGTGGTGGCACATGCCTATAATCCCAGCGCTGGGGAGGCTGAAAAGAGGAGGACCACTGTGAGTCTGAGCTGCATGGTGAGATCTTGTAACAAGCAAATATATTGAGAGAGAGAGAGAGAGAGAGAGTCTGAGCTGCATGGTGAGATCTTGTAACAAGCAAATATATTGAGAGAGAGAGAGAGAGAGAGAGAGAGAGAGAGAGAGAGAGAGGGAGGTCATATGTCAGGGTTGCTACACAGGTGTTATTGCACTTTTGGCACCATATACAAATGCAAAAAACTGAAGAACAGAAGATCCAGATAGTGGGAAGTCAGAAATTTTGGTGCAAAGGCCTTTAAAGCAATGTCATCTTAGGACCAGCCTTTTTCGGCAGCCCTGAATGTTACTATGAAGGTGCTTTGCCTTCATTCCCAAACCCTCTTCTCATCTTGCTTGTCTAAGAGGACTTGTATTCTCAACATTATAGACTCAACCATTTTGGCATCTTCAAGGTTAAAAATGCCTCACAAAGTTCTCTAAACCTGTGAAACTCCTTTGGAGAGTAGACATCCTGATTCGTATCTCCTTGAGCGGGTGCCGAGGTGGGTGGGAACTCAAAGTAGGAAGAGAAATTTTGGCAGGTAAAGTAGGAACTAAAGCTCTTTGATTTGATTACACCATAGGTAATCAGGCTAGAAGACCCAGCTTGTTTTTCCTTAATTTGTGTCTTCTTTAATAATTGAACAACTACAGCGACAAGGTTGCATGACCAGCAAGAATGTGTGCTCTAGCTCAGAGAGAGAAGTTTTCGTAAAAATTGTTGACTACCTACAAAAAAAAATTAAACACACAAGGAAGCCAAATAAATGATACCATAGTATTGTGGTCTAGATTCAAAGATTTGAGCTTTGTTTCTGTGAATATAGGAATGTTATTTCAAGTTGTAGGATTTTTTTTAAACATAGTAGCCTAAATTAATCTCTTCTTAGTTAAAAAAAATTCAAAGAAAGAAGAAATAGAAGCAGTAACACTGTAAAACATAGAATTGAAAATAAGCACTTGTAATACTTGAAAACCTTGGTTAGAAAACCATACAAGCAATTCCTGATATCTGTAGATTAAACTACACAACTGATTCTTCTGTCATTTGGGTCTCAAACTGAGGCCATACTAACTTATTCTGTGATGGTTGTCCCCCACCCCTTTTGATAGTACCAGGGATCAAACTCAGGACCTTGCACCTACCAAGCAAGTAATTCGTCCACTGAGCTGTCTCCCCTGGCCAATGTGATGGTTAACTTTGTAAGCCAACCTGAAAAGTTTTCAGTGGGGAGCCTACTCACTGAGACATTCATCTAAATGTGGACAGGAAGATATTTTGTGGATGAGGTAAGTTTAACTCAGTTTCCTTTAAGAAAAAGGGATTATCACTGATAATGGAGGTAGGATTCATGCGACCTATGGAAATGACCTAAGGGCAAAGGAAACATTTTCACATGTATGAGTTTTGAACAATGTATGTCACTGAGAGAATCATGCATATTGCGTGCAGTGAAGCTGTGTGTAGGACACCGAGGAGAGAGGACTGAACTTCTGAGCCCAGTGCAGGCAGTTTAGCAAGATCCTGCCACTTGAGTTTTGTCTTTGTTTTTTAAAGATTAGGAGCACAGCTTACTGCAGAGACCCTAGGCTCCGCCACCACCTCCACAAAAAAGTATATTTATGTAAATAAGCAAAAAATAGAACTTTACAAAGTGGAAACATATGGGAGCAAAAGTTGTAAATTCTCTGAGACTCAAGATTACATCTTTTTTTGGTCATGCTATATTGCCAGCCTCTGGTCTAAGCTACACTGGGGCTCCATAATCACTTTAGATATAAATAAATGATAGTAGATTTGAATTCCATAACAGAAAAGATAAATGGAAAATAGAAACATCAAAGAATACTTTGAAGCAAAATCTAAGGATTGAAAAAAATAGGCTCTGAAAAGGATAAAAAATGATTGAATATTATTTCAGGCAGCAAAGAGAAAATTGAACATTGGTCTAACTACAGTTCAAGTTTGAGGACTTCAATGCTTAAGACAGAGACCATATTTGCTTTCTTTAGAAGCTATTTCCTGTGCACACCTTTCACATGCCAGACAGCAGACTTGCTCAGCATTTGTGTGATAAATGTGGAGAATTTATTTAGTGTCAATAAGGGACATACACACAGCCCCGGGTGTGAGGAGGCTCTCTGGGACTCTCCTTGCTGTTGTCTTACATGCGTAACTCTCTGGAAATGCTTGTCCTACTTGTGATTTCCAACCTGTGTTCCTCGAGTCAAGGGACACAGGTCCTACAGAATTCCAGGGTGAGTGTGGGAGGACAGCAGGATGACATGATTTATTACTAATCCTGGGTTATTCTGGAAGGACACTAAGTTCTGGAAAGACCCTTAGAGCATTCGTTTTTGGATGTATTGCTGTTTTATCGCCAATGTTATTACTGTAAGGTTGTCCCTGAAACTCAAGATCCAATAAAAAAAGAATTCCCTATAAATTCCAGGCTAACTGGAGCAAGAAAGGGAGCTTCCCTCCCCTTGTTCCTGGCCCCACTCCTGACTCCCTTACTCTGCCCTGGTTGTGCTGTAGTTTTGGCCGCTTCTCCTCCCACACAGATTGCTTACACCTGGGCTGCGTTTCCTAGCCCGCCCGTCAGCCCAAGGGATGTCTCTTCCTGCTTACGTTTGGCTTTGCTTTACAGAAAGGTTTCCCGCCTTTGTCACCGCTGAGTCCTCCCTCACCTTTTTCTTCTGTTCAGCCCTTCCCAAGTTTACTTTGATTTTGAACTTTCACGTGATCCATTTTGGGAAACACATAATACAAAATCAGGAGCATGAACCTCCTGTAAGATACCTGGTAGGAGACAGATTGTTCTCAAATGGGAAGGGAATCAAGAGATGGAGGAGGGGCTGGCCAGATAGGTCAGTGGATTAAAGCACCTACGGAGGCAGATGCAGGGACTGGGTTCGATCCCTGATGTGCCAGGCCAGGCCCACCTCCCAGGCACACTGAGACAGCGATTGAGACTATGTATGGTGGCACATGCCTTTCATCGCAGTGCTTGGGAGGCTGAAAACAGGAGGGTCACTACGAGTCTGATCTGTGTAGTGAGACCCTGTAGACCTGTACTAAATACAGAAAAAAAAAACCCCACAACCTAGATATCAAACAGTTCATTTGATTAGGAAGATTTACTGCCTGTGCTCTTATTTCCATGGCCTTTGCCTGCAGTGTGCCCTCCCTTTTCCGCACCTTCTCTTTCTGTGCCTCTTGTTGTTGCTTCCAGAACATTTACTCCTGAGAGCATTCCATTCTACCTGGACTGCCCACAAACCATACTCCATCATCTCTCTTTTTATTTAAACCATTCGAATACACTTGTTTTGGGAGACTGGGCCTAGGCCATCTTGCAGAAATAGACCATGATAAATTCATGCTACTGTTTTATGCCCCTGGGCTTGTGGTACGCTGTAGCCACAGCTCTAGGGAGCTGATACACATCTTAAAGAAGTAGATCCTTTTCCTTGTGTATCATCCCACTTGCTGACTATTTCTTATTCCGGTTCTTTTGGAGAGCAGCAAAAGGAAGCTAGGAAACAAACTTCCAGATGATAGATTTTTGGAGGCGTAACCTCAGGCCTGAGGAGTGGGCCTTAACTGGGGTGATACAAAGCCCTCTACCTACCCTGACGATGGGATTTTTTAGCAGTCTCTTTCTAAGGGTCGTTCATAACTAATTTATAGAGTATGCTAGAATCTTAAGGAAGTATTTACATGTTCTAGTACGTGCAAGAGGCTGGCATTGTCCCATACTAAATGGCTAGGGAAAAAGAGAACTAGAAACCAACTGCTGGAGGAATGGCAGGAAGGTCAAGAGGGTGAAGCCCTCCCAGGGACATTAGTGCTCTCGTGGCAACGGACATTAGTAGTGTTCATATTCTCTGTCATTGTTTGGGGTTTTTGCAAGGGGAACAATATAATACATGATAAATCATTTTATAATATTATTTTATAAGGAGTCATGCAAGATTCATATACAATAAATGCAGGAAATCTGTCCACAGAGTAAACACTAAGGAATACAGCTGAGGGCCTAGAACCTAATAACTACATGCATCCAGCTGAAATCCTAGAGCTCGTAGCAGTCCAGCCTTCCACAAGTCCTACTGGAGGCCTAGAGCCCACGGCAATGTCTCATGCAGGCCCCTTCATGGATCTGTGCTGGGAAGTCCTAAAGGCCAGTGGTGGCAGCTAAAATGTCACTACCGGGAGGATGAAGGATCTGTGCTAGCAGGGTCGGGAGCCAGGAAGCGACACTCAAGGGAAGCACGAGAGCTTCCTCCAAAGGTACTACAGCCATCCTCCGTGACAGTGAAGTCCCAAGCTCCTCCAATGATGAGGAAAGCCAAGGTTTCACCAGGAGAGCCAATGTGACAAACCTCTCCACAAGGCTGAGCAATGCGCCATCTTCCCCTGTGGAGCCAGGAAGCGGTGCTCAGAATGAGAACCAGAGCTCCTGCAAAGTTCACCGGGAAAGCCAGTATGACAAGCAGAGAGCCCAAGAGAGCCCAAGAGATTAGCCGGGCGTGGTGGTGCACACCTGTAATCCCAGCACTTGGGAGGCTGAGGCAGGAGGATCGCTGTGAGTTCGAGACCAGCCTGGGCTACAAAACTTGAGTTCAAGGCCAGCCTGAACTGCATAGTGAGATCCTGTCTCAAAAAAAAAAAAAAAAAAAAAAAAATCCCAAGAGAGCTATCAGCTTCTGGCGGCTCCGACAGCTTCTCCAAACAGCGTCCCTGACAGCATTCTGGCAGCTTCTCCTGTTCCACCTTTCATGCTCCTGGTAATAGCCCTCAGCTGCACCTCCCACACCCAGAACCACGCTAATTCAATTCATCTGAGTGTAACAAGCTGATTGCCGGTTAGAAATCCACCACATTCCCCCTCATATTGCGAAGATATCCTGAGAAAACAGCTATGTAAAAACCAGGATGCTTGTTTTTGAGAGACACAAATTTGCCAGCAGCTTGATCTTGGCCTTCCAGTTGCTAGAACTGAAGGAGACTTCAGTGCTCTTAGCGGCTCCCTGTGTGGGGCTGTGCTGTACCAGCTGGAACAGAAGCGGCGGCTCTATGCTGTGGTTCCACATTAGTAACTAGGGACTGCTGTGGCCTCTGCTCACCTTACAGACTCTGTACTACCACTCCCTCTGGCAGCTCTCTGCTCTCCTGTCTCTGGCCACTGCAACGTTCCCCACATCCTCTCCCTCTCATGGTCCACACAACTCCTCTTCCAGCAATATCAGCTCCGGAATGTGCGCACCACAGTGCCATCTCCCTTGATGACTTCACAAAGGGAAAACTGAAAACAGCAAGGCCAAGAAAAGGGTAGGAACTAAAAATCTTTCTTCTGTGTCCTAACTGTGGGCCCTCCACGGTGTCCCAGAGCCTATGCCTAAGTAATGAGTCAATAAATAAAGGCAATTGTCATGTTTGTTAGTCTCTTGATTGTTGTGAAGCATGACCTAAGTGAATTGTAGGTGGGAGGTAGAGTAGAAGCTACCCCCATTTGAGGGAGAGGCATCCCAAAGAAGTTGCCTTTTTCTTATTCTGAGTATTTGAGAGCAAGAAGAGAGCAAGCATGCCCTAAGGACCCACATCTCTGATCAGGGGTGTTGTGAGAGAGGACTGAGGGATGCTCAGGGGTCGAGTGCAAAGAAGAAGATGTACACCCCAGTGTGCAGGAGCTGAGCCTGCGGGTGGAAAGAAGCCCAGAGTCCAGCAGAGATGAAGTACAGACATAGCTAGGGAATGGATAAAAGCTGAGTACTGGCAATGTTTACCTAAGGCTTCAGGGAAAGGGAAAATCATGTTTTTTTTTTCCTTTCCTTTCATTTTTTTCCAGACACTAAGGAGGTATAAATACTTAGAGTAGTACAGAAGTTGATAAGAGGCTTTTAGTTGAGCAATACTCTGAAGATTCAAACTTTTCTTGGAAGACATTGTCGTTGGGATTCTTTTTTTTTTTTTTTTTTCTAGATTTAAGATTAAGTTGGAAAGATAATCAGTGAGTGACTTGGGCCCTCTATGGTCAAGCCCCGGGCTTCACAAGTTATTCTACGCAATGTTCACAGAAGAGGTGATATAGCCATGTAATGGATGGAGAAAGGAAGATGAAGCATCTTGAAAAGATTCATCCACAGAGTAGCAAGCCTGTGATCCCAACTGAGGTAGGTACGATTCCAAGGCTTACGCTTTATATCCACATCAGTTCTTTCCACTCTAGTCTTTAAGATGTGTCTGTGATAGCTTCTGCAGCTGACCAAACATTTTGCAACCTGGTGTGAAGTTGTGTAGTGTACCAGTGTACTTCAGCAGAAGTGACCCTCGGAGGCTGATCACTCCCAAATGAGAAGCGGCTAGCTAGAGTGGGCCATGGCGGCCCTTAGAGCAGACACAATGCAGCCACTTGGGAGGCAGCTGCTTGCAGGTTTCTACTGTCTATTTCTAGCCAACTTAATGAATACCAGATTGGATTTTCTTAAGAGAAATTAGTACTTTCTTTGTGAGCATCACTGATAGAAAAGAGATCTTAAAGCTGAAATTACATATAGTCAGTCATTTGCAAATATCTCTGAGAGACTCCCCAGCCTTGTTGGAAGATGGTGTTAGAACCCAGTGAGACCCGTGAACTAGGTCCTGATGCACAGTGCTAGAATTGAGCACAGTGAGATCCTGTCCCAAACACACAACACACACACACACACACCACAAATCCCACCAAGAAATTAGTCTATGAATACTTCATTGCTCTCTGGCTGGATATCTGTGGGGGATTCATTGATTCTCAAGCATCTGACTTTCTAGGGATTGATGTTATCTTTCAGAAAGAATACACAGGTGTGTATACAAAATGGGTCTGATTTATAATTCTGCTCTTCAGATTGTATCAGAATCACTTGAGATTTAGAATTCTTCATTTTCTCAGAATCCTACATGGAAGTTTTAGAAGCAAGGCCAAGAGTTCTATCTGTACTGTAGTGAGTTCTTTGGCTCGTTCTTTTCTATACGGAGTACTCACATCCTGATTGTATGCTAATAATGAAGCACAAATCAATGTTATATAACTATATCTATTAATCTAAACTGATCCAGTGATGAAAATATGTAATATAACCATTGTTAAATTTTTCTGGTTTTGAAATTCTGTGCTATATGTACTCTTGCAACTGTTTTTCTATCTTTGTTTCTACTATTTTTAGTCTTTAAAAAAATAAAAAAGAATAACACACAACACACACACACACACACACACACACATGCACACAAACAAAAGCAGACTCCAGTACAACAGGGAGCCCTAACTGCTAGATTTGAAAATCATAATCTGAAAGGCAGTGGTACATAGCACACCGTGAAGTCCTATGCCCTGTGAACTCATTGCCACGAGTGTGCAGTTATAGCTCTTTGCTCACTGTCTAGGTCAAGGGAGATGGGAGCTGCTTCAAGTATTCAGTGAGTCTATCCACAGATGATGGTCTTCTGGGAAAGATATGGCTAAGGATTGTCAATAGCTTTTCAGCTCAAAATTGTGATCCCTTTCCCATGCTGGCTATGAGGCCTGTTGGCCAGGAGTTCACCATATTGACTATGTTTTTGGAGGGAAACTAGTTTGCTAACTTAGCTGCTTCTTTTTCTTTCCCATCAGTCAACCTCAGTTCATTCACTCATAAGACATCTTGTCTGACTTTCATCTACTCATCCAATATATCCTGAGAAACTTCAGAGAATCAGTGTGGTCTCAACTCCCAATGAATACCATTGGGAGTTTAAAGCAGCGCAGAACACCTTCAAGACTTCCATCTCTGAAATCATGTCTGATCAGAGGAGGAAGGTGCGTCAGAGGTCCTGTATTCAGAGGGTGGCCACGACCTCAATGTCAAGTCAGGAAAGCTCCTAAGGCTTCTATTTTCTCCAGACAACTTGAATGAAAATGCTTGTCTTGCCTATTTTACACAGTTGACTAATTCACTCACAAATGTTTGTATGTCATCTTTCGCATCCCCTAAATCCCTGGTGACTTGGGAGGAAACAATTTAGATGACGTAGGCCTACTCTAACAACCAGAGGAGACCAAGGTACATATTGTGACCCATAAATGTATATTTATGGAAACAAATAACTATGAAAATATGAATAGAAATACTTTCAAAGGCAACAGCATAGGCACATCTAAATATATATATATATATATATATATATATATATATATATATTTTTTTTTTTTTTAGTAAGGGTCCTCAGTGTCTCACCACACAGATCAAACTCATAGTAATCCTCCTGTTTTTCAGCCTCCCAAGTGTGGGAATTACAGGCACAAGCCATCATGCCCTGTCTTGTACATGTATTTATAAAAATTTAAGCCAAATCCATTCTTAAGGATCTGATGCATGGCTTTTATATGTCACATTGCATGACTTTGATAAGAAAAACAATAATCTAATGGAAAGATGTATTGATCTAAACTGCACACCTAATACTTACACATGTCTCCATATTTCATTCATGATAAAAGAAATATTTTCTGGCTAGATACATTTTTCCACTTGGCAGATCTGCCAGTACTACAGTACTCTTTCATCCAGAAGAGAATTTGTTGTTGCAATTTTTTCATTTCATGAATTATTTTCATTGCTTGTGAAAGAAGTATTTGGAAATGGTGGCTTGCCATAGGAGATGAGCCACAGGGGGTGATCCCCAGCATGGACCCATAATCCCTGGCACTGAACACTCCTTCCTTTGTACAATCACAATTCTTCTTCTTCTCCTTTTTTTTTTTTCAATGAATCTAGGACATACAAGGTCTCACTACATAGACTGGACTCGAAGTGATCCTCCTGTTTTCAGCCACCCAAGTGCTGGGATTATAGGCACTCAGCACCATGGCCAATCTCAATTGCCCTCTCAGCAAACCCCTGGGGCAGGGCCAGCACAGCACATCAGGGATCAAATCTCAGCCACTGTGCTCTGTCTAAGCAGGCGCTTTAGTCTGCTGAACTAGAAGAACAACACTTCTTGTGGTGTGGACTACATTTACGAGTCCACTTCTAACAAATTATATAAAACAGGTGTCATAAAAGGTCAGTGTCAACATTATAGTACGAAGAAACAGTACTAAAAGTCAAGAAGCTACTCCATGGCGGGAATATTCTCTCTTGCTTTCTGACCTTTCCCTTCTTTCCTCTCCACTCCTTCTTTCTGATTCTGCCTGTCTCACACTGTCTCTCTCTCCAGTCACAAATAGCAGAAATGCCTGCAAAGGGGTCATCACAGAACTACACTGGCTGGAGAGCCAAGGAATGCAGCAGGAACCAACAGTAGGGCACGTGGGAGATTTCTATCAAGCTAACAACCTATCAGAAATAATTGAGTCATAAAGAAAAAAGAAGGCTTACTTTGAGTTATAACTTTAAAACACCCAGTTCATGTCTGGGTAGAACCATTGCTTTTAATCCTGTGGTGCAGTGCTAGGTCTAATGACAGAGACTGTGCACTGGGGAAACTACTTGTCTTATGACCAGGAAGGAAATACAGAACGCAAAAGGGGCCAGCATCTCACAGTCACTTGCAAGGCCCAGGTTCTCAACAGTTCCACCAGTAACACCAACGTGGAGAGCAAGGCATCAACATCTGGATTAGCAGGGTGTGTTCAACATCCCAGCTTTTGAAGCTCATGTGAGCCTATTGGAAGCGTTGCCTCCAGCTCTGCAAAGCTTCCAGTAATGAAACCACAGCCAGCAACTTGAGTACAACCTAGGGACAGATCCAAATTAGCACCACCCAGCTAAGCTCTTCCTGAATTCTAATCTAGACTCTGAAGTAAATGTTTGCTGTTCCAGGAAGTAAGCTATGGAGCCATTTGTGGGATAATCAACATATACTCCCAGGACCTGACTATGGTGGATATTATTATGAAAATGAGTGAATATATTCTGAATCTCTTCCCTTATACTGTAGGAGCTGAGCTGGACTCTGAACATAGAGTGAAACTGCACAGATATTTTCATCATGAAGAAGCACAAACTTTCAATTCTTTTTAATTCAATGGAATTATAGGTTGCTATACCCCAAGGCCTGCAGTATGAAATATAAATGCTCCATTAAATATAAATGGTTTTGTAATTGTGCCTCCCTGAACCTGCATTTTTTAAGCAAAGTTAACCAAAAATAATGACTTTCTTACCCCCAAAGAAGTACTTCTCGCCAGTTTTCACTTGAAGAGGACTGTTTGTCCGCACTGCTGATGCCTCGTCTCCGTCAATGGTGAGAATAGCAAAATTTTCCTTGGCTAAGAAACGAACCTCGTGCCACTGTCCATCATTCAACCCAGAACCTATGGGGTACAAAGCGAGACTTGGCTTAGCTGGACAAAATTTAAATACATGCAAAATTTAAATACATACAATTTATATACAATTTTATTTGCATATGTAAATATATAAGAAAATCTGTGTGCATCATTTTTGACTGCATATGCATATACAAAAATATGCAATTTTAGTTTAGTTTACTTTATTTTTATTTATTTTTTTCAGAAAGATAATGATGTTAAGCTCAAGTGCCTATGTTATAGGGAATAATATCATTAAGCTTCTCTTCTGGAGGGTTAACAACTTGTGCTGGCAGTCCAAATAATTAGAAAAAGGAGGGATACAAGAATAGCCAATATTTTGACCCTTAGCCCCTCTAGGTCAGTGAGGAATCAGGACATAAGAGAACCTGTAGTGTAGCATCCTATAACTCATTAGTGTCCTTTTCTGTTCAAGCAGATTATGGGGGTACAGAGGAAAGGGATCGATAATGTATAGTGTGCCTAAGTAGAGTCACCTAGAGAGAAAACATTCTCTCAGGCCTTTACAGAGAGCAAACTGGTCAAGCAATGGCTGTGACTCATCCAGACGGCTAACACTGACAAAAGTTCTATAAACTGCTATATGTGGTTTCAGGGTAAATCCTGAGGGGATTTGACTGACCTTGGGAGATATAAAAGTTACACGTTTTGTTATATAGGTCTTGCTTTAAGTTGGTCTTAACCATGTAGCAGAAAAGTCTAATGATGAGATATTAAAAGGACAGCCAGATTAATATGCTGAGTTGTAAAATGCTCAAATCAACAGCTTCTGATAATGCCAGATGAGGTGATAATCCACTAATGTTAACTAATTTCTCTATGTGCAATTAAAAGAGAGATCTGTACTAATGATGTTTAGACAAAAAATCATGTCTGCATATTGTACTCTGAACAACTACAATGAAGACAACATGCAATGTATTATTGAAATATATACACATATATATGTATAATTTTAAATTGACAAACCATCATTGATTATCCCACAATGTGATATGGAGTACAATGTGATAATGTGACGTTCTGATACAGGCATACACTGTGCAGTGATTAAATCAATTAGTATATCTACCATTGCACTTGCTTGACATTTTTTTTTTTTGAGGGTACTTGGCATGTTTGAGGTGTCTGATGTATTTGAGATTTACCTTGTTGTTTTAAAACTAAAGTAATTCATTATCACTAGCTACAGTCAGCCAAGCAGTTACAGGTCAAAACGAAAGGAGGAGTAAACACAAGTTTTCCATCACAAAGTTGGTATTTTAGATTTTGTCCGGTATTTTCATCCAGGAAAGTATGGTGCTGCCTGTCATTTTGATTTTTCAATGTTTTTTTTTAACATCACAACCAATTCTATCTCCCACTGGTCCGAAGAAAGCACAGTGCAGCCCAATCAGGTGAATAAGTAGGATTGGGATCTACTGGGACCCTCCAGGAAAATGAGAGTCTCAATGAAGCCATATGGGAGATGAAGGTGAGATATTTCAGCTGAAGAACTTATTTTCTGGTCACATTTACCACACCCCACTTTCAAATTAAAAAAAATAAAAAAGGTTTATGCTTTTATACTTCACATCTTATTTCCTTCCCATGACTACATTTGTAAGCATGATCTGAATAGACAAGTACTATAGAAAAATTTGCATTTACAGTTACCTGTGATAACTAACTACTAATGATTGTGGGAACAATATGAAGATTTTCTACAGGGCCAGTGAGATAGCTCAGCAGACTAAAGCACCTTTTTTTGCAGAACTGGGAATTGAACTCAGGTCTTTATGCATGCCACACAAGCATTTATTCTACTAAGCTATCTCCCTAGCCCCTAAAGCACATTTCTAGTCAAGCACAAGGACCATGGTTCAATCCCCACCACCACATGTGGTGCCAACCCTGTCGTCAGGGCGTGCTCAGCCTGTCAAGAGTCTGGACTTGGTGGCACATGCCTGTAATACTACCCATGGGGAGGCTGAAAACAGGAGGATAACTATGAGTCTGAGCCGCATAGTGAGACCCACTAACAACCAAATACATTAAAAATAAATAAATAAATTCATATTTACAGTTACTTGTGCTAATCACTCATGATCATGGGAATGATAGCAAGATTTTTGATTATTTATAAACAAGGCGTTGTTGTAACTTAGCAAGTTATAACTAAAAAAATAAAAAGCAAGGAAGGAAATAAACCAGCAACATCTACCAACAGCAATCACATTTCACTGTTTCCTAATGCACAGAGATTTGAAGAATAATACTCTTTTGATCTCTCTGCTAGGTGGACATGCTTGAAAGTTTGTGAATAGCTTGGGTTCTGTTTACAAAGAATACATAGAAAATGAAGCCACAAATTGCAAAGCAGCCTTGGGGTACAAGTATCTGGAGAGGCTAGGGAATGCCAAGAAGCCCAAAGAGTCAGAGAGTCAGGGGCTTTGAGCATTACAAAGGCTTATTTTATGACAAAAGGAATAGATTTTTGTTCTAGTCTGCTCCAGATGGCATTGTCTAAAATCCTCGCAGAGCAGTTCCTTGAGGATGCAGTTCAGTGTCATCAAAGAACACTAATAAGTAAGGGTATTCAAAAATAGAGCCACAGAGTCAAACAATAAAGTGCAGATGAAAGATCTGACCGCATGCTCCACTGCTCCACCCCAGCGTCTGTGAGGCACATGCAGGACACGACCCACCCACTCTCAGTTGCTCTTGCATACCCTGTGAACTAAGAATGGCTTTTACATGATCAAGAGGTTGAAAAAAAATCAAAAGGGGACTAACACTTGCTGGCATGTATGGATTTCATACAGCCAATGTTGGCTATTGGTGGAAAACTTCATATAGTCCATCTCATTTGATTAAATATGAGCTATGTGCCCTATAACAACCAAGTCATAAAATTGCCCTGGAGGTCACATGGCCTCAAAGGCGAGATTAGTTGCTACCTGGTTTCCTCCAGAATCACATTAGCTAATGATTGGCTTATATCATTCACAAGACCTATTGGACCTTAGAAGACAGTCACATGTCTGTCATATTTACACACACACACACACACACACACACACACACACACACCTATCTATCTATCTATCTATTTATCTATCTATCTATCTATCTACCTATCTATCTGCTATCTGTCTATCTGCCTGCTGTCTGTCTGTCTGTCTGCCTGTCTGTCTACATGTTTATGTATTTGGTACAGGATCTCACTACACAGTTCAGACCTGTAGTGATGCTCCTGCTTTCAGCCTCCCAAGGGCTGGGATTAAAGGCGTGGGCCACCATGCCTGGATTCTGTAGCTAGCTCAGCATGCCTGACTGCAGGGCTGGTGCGACATGTGGTTCTGGGGATCAAATCTCAGCCCCTGTGCTTGACTAAGCAGGCACTTTGCTGAGCTATCTTGCTAGCCCTTATTTACTCATACTAGAGTAAATAACATTGCAAATAATAACCTACCACCAAGTTCTTGGATGTTATATTTTAGTGCAGTAATACAGACCAAGCTTATTTGACTTCAGTGGTGGACCATTAAGGTGCTGGCTCTAAAATAGTACAAGTAATTCTCAAATTTTGAAATGTATAATATATTTGAATATATATATATGTATATATATACATATATATACGTATATATGTGTATATATATATATATATATATATATTAGATATATGGGGAGGGAGAATATAAATATTTATATTATAAAATTTTAAAATTTATACTCACTTCATTTGCCTGAGAACTTCCAGCCCATCAGACCTCTCTAGAACACTCGCCTGAGGACTTCCGGCCCGCCCGCCAGACGTGTCCAGTTTACGGGCCTGAGCAATCTGGCCTGCACACCAGATCTCTCCAGCCCGCTCACCTGAGGACTTCTGGCCCGCCCGCCAGACCTGTCCAGTCCACGCGCCTGAGGACTTCTGGCCCGCCCACCAGAGGTGTCCAGTTCACGGGCCCGAGCACTCCGGCCCGCGCACCAGACCTCTCCAGCCCGCTCACCTGAGGACTTCCGGCCCACCCGCCAGCCCTCTCCAGACCACTCGCCTGAGGACTTCCAGCCCGCCCACCAGAGGTGTCCAGTTCACGGGCCCGAGCACTCCGGCCCGCGCACCAGACCTCTCCAGCCCGCTCACCTGAGGACTTCCGGCCCGCCCGCCAGACGTGTCCAGTCCACGCACCTGAGGACTTCCGGCCCGCCCGCCAGCCCCCTCCAAACCACTCGCCTGAGGACTTCCAGCCCACCCACCAGAGGTGTCCAGTTCACGGGCCCGAGCACTCCGGCCCACGCACCAGACCTCTCCAGCCCGCTCACCTGAGGACTTCCAGCCCGCCCGCCAGACGTGTCCAGTCCACGCACCTGAGGACTTCCGGCCCGCCCGCCAGCCCTCTCCAGACCACTCGCCTGAGGACTTCCGGCCCGCCCACCAGAGGTGTCCAGTTCACGGGCCTGAGCACTCCGGCCCGTGCACCAGACCTCTCCAGCCCGCTCACCTGAGGACTTCCGGCCTGCCCGCCGGACGTGTCCAGTCCATGTGCCTGAGGACTTCCGGGCCGCCTGCCGGACATGTCCAATTCACGGGCCTGAGCACTCCGGCCCGCGCACCAGACCTCTCCAGCCCACTCACCTGAGGACTTCCGGCCCGCCCGCCAGCCCTCTCCAGATTACTTGCCTGAGGACTTCCGGCCCGCCCACCAGACGTGTCCAGTCCATGCACCTGAGGACTTACGGTCCGCTCACTAGACCTGTTCAGTCCATGTGCCTGAGGGCTTCCGACCCGCCTGCCAGACGTGTCCAGCCCACATTCCCTGCCATGTCAGATCTCTTTGGGCTCACTGTGAGAGCAGTCGATCCAGCATCTAAGCCCAACATGTGACTCAGACCTTCAGCCAGATACAGCGATATTCTATCCAGCATCAGGTCCATCACCTGAGTCAGACCTCTGGCCCGACGCAAGCTTAGCCTATACACCAGGGAGGCACCCCAGTTATACCCTTGGGGGCATTCCTCCCCAGGGCTAAAAGCAGCTCAGTTGACTCAGCAGCCTAGACTGAACCAGTAATCCATGGGTACATGGTCCTGCATAAAAGGTCACTGCTATACGGTATGATACATCAAGGAGCAAAATGCAGTCTCAGGTCCCGAACCCACCTATAACAGATACAGGAGACCCTACCATACAAGAAAGTGGGAATCATGCAGACAAAATCTCCCAAATCAATAGCTTCTGTGGTAGACAAGTGCAGAAATGTATAGAGCAACTCAGATCAGAGATAACATGTAAAGTAAAGAAAGAAATGTATGAGCTAATAGATTCCGAAGTGGAAAAACAACTGCAGAAACGTATAGAGGAAACCAGGGCAGAAATAACCACTGAAGTTAAAAAAGAAATGTCTAAATTAATAGCATCTAAAGTAGGGGAACAATTACAGAAAAGTAGAGAGAACAGAGAAGAAATAGTCTCTGAACTAGAGAGAGAGGGGATCACTATAATGAGAGACTTTAGTACTATTAAAGAAGATATTGATAAAAAAGTAAAGAAGAATAGAAAAATGACAGACTCCCTGAGTGAACAATATAGGAAAGAAATAGATCGCGTGAAATGATTTGAAAGAGATATACAAAAAAAAGAAAAAATCTCAATCACAAGCTGGCAAAACTGTATGAACGAAAGTGAAGATAGAATCTTAGATCTTGAAGACACTGTTGCAGCTAGTGAAAAGGTAAGAAAGGTTTGCTTAAAAACAACCAGGATGCAGGAAAAAATGATTCAGTATCTGCAAGATGATACAAAAATGAACACCGTGAGATTAATAGGAATCAACGAGAAAGAAGGAGTTGACACAAATGCTATAAAAAGAATATGGGCAGAAGTAATAGCAAAAAACTCCCCAAATTTGAGATAACAATCACCCATTCAGGTAACTGAAGCACATAGAACTCCAAATAATATCAACCTGACTGAAAACACACCCAGACATATAACAGTCAAGATCCCAGAAATCCGGCAAAAGAATCATATACTAAAAGCTGCTAGAGAAAAGAAATAGATCATATTCAAAGCAAAACCCATCAGAATAATAGCAGATTTCTCTTCACAAACCTTGAAGTTAAGAAAAGCATTGAGGAGAGTGCTTCAAGTCCTCCATGAAAACAAATTCCAGCCAGACTGCTATATCCAGCAAAACTCTCCTTCAAATATGATGGAGAAATGAAATACCTCCATGATAAGGAACAACTAAATAATTTCATGACATCAAAGCCAACCCTACAAGGTATATTAAAAAAAATTTAGAGAGAGACCATAAATGATCCAAACTCAACAAATGAGAACAGAAAGAACCCACCAAATAGGGCAACCAATTAAACACAGTAGAAAAAGAGGTGAACAGTAGTAAGTAAAACACATGCCAATCATCAGTCAATATATTTCAATTATAACCATCAATGTAAATGGTCTCAATTCTCCAATTAAAAGAAGTAGACTGGCAGAGTGGATAAGGAAGCGAAATCCAACCATATGTTGTATACAAGAAACACACTTAACTCATAAAGAAACACATAGGCTAAAAGTTAAAGGGTGGAAAACAATACTACATGCTCCAGCAGCTCAGAAAAAAGCAGGGGTAGCAATCTTGTTTGCAGACACTCTAAACTTCAAACCAAGCTTGGTGAAATGAAATAAAGAAGGCCACTACATATTGGTTAGGGGAAAAATTCAAGATGAGGTAACACTCATAAATATTTATGCATCAAACATGGAAGCACCGAGTTATATAAGAAAAATCTTAATGGACATGAAAAATCTCAGATCCAATACCACAATCCTAACAGGAGACCTTAACACCTCTTTATCCCAAAAAGAGTCCAAGCAGACAAAAAGTTAGCAAAGAAGTAGCAGACCTGAATCAGAACCTGGAGCAACTTGACTTAGTGGACATACCCAGAGTGTTCCACCCAAACATTTTAGAATACACCTTTTTCTCAGCTGCACATGGGACATTTTCTAAAATGGACCACATATTAATCCATAGGTCATACTTAAGTACATACAAGAAAACAGAAATTATCCCATGCATACTATCTGACCACACTGCTATGAAATTGGAAATAAATGACAAAAGAAACCACAAGAATCCCAGAAATACATGGAAATTAAACAGCACCCTTCTTGCCAACCAGTGGGTTACAGATCAAATTAAACAAGAAAGTAAACAATATCTACAACTTAATGAAAATTCAAACATAACTTATCGGAATTTATGGGATGCAATGAAAGCAGTTCTTAGACGGAAATTTATAGACCTGAACTCACATATTAAAAAGACAGAAAGGGAACAAATAAATACTCTAAGGCAACACCTAAACTGACTAGAAACTGAAGAGCAAACAAACTCCAAAGCCCAAAGATGGGAGGAAATTATAAAGATTAGAGCAGAGATCAATTCAATTGAGACAAACATTGTGGCATAGAAGCAAGCCCTGCACTAAAGAAATGTTTTAGAGGCATTCTGCCTTCTGTCTGATTTCCGTTCTCCTTCCTGGGACTTCATTAACAAAATGTTCTTACATTTCTACATTTGGGCCTGCCTTTTAGTACTTAGGATTACTTGCTAGGGCAATTCCTCATTGTAAAAGAAGAATTCTAGATTTTAGTTCATGTGCTCTTTTGTGAACAGAAGACTATCTCTACCAGGTCAGAGAAGTTTCTTGTCTATGCAAAAATGAGGGAAATGATTCTTTAATTCTTTTCTTTTTCTGCCTTTCAAATATGCATGAAGAACAATGCAAATAAAATCCTCTGTACTGTAAAATTACTATGCAGATGCAGCCTTATTCTTAAAATCAGTTAGCTGTCAAGCCATAGTGAATCCTGAAATGCTTTCTTCTCCAGTAGGCCTCTGTGAGTCCTCCAACAGAGTTGATGCTCCAAATAATGTATTCTCTTCGAAATGTTTCTTCAAACTGGACTTATGGTTAATTAACTATCATTGTTTATGACATTGATTAAGGTTTTATGTTTAAAATTGCATGAACTTTGCTCTAAAATGCATTTCTGGAATATGGATGTCAAGAACATTAACATTCTAAACTGTCCATCTTTTAAATCTTAAAATATAACCCTCAAGATGTATACATGCAGAGGAAGGCATTTATAAAATACCTTCAGCTATTCTAAATCACACACCAGAACACCTTTTGAAAAATCTCTACGAATATTTGTTCATCACAAAATTAATTTATAAATGGAATATAGCCATCTTTATTGTTCTTAGCAGAA
>PVJA010000261.1:43098-197064 GCA_004027025.1 Myocastor coypus
GATCGTTCTCTCTGCAAATCTCTGGGCGTATTGCTGAGGTGATTTTCGGCCTCCTACCTAGCCCAGCTCACAGCACTCATGCATTCCAGCCATTCTCAGTCGCTCATCACAAGCCTTTCCTTTTCAAAGATTAATAAAACCTGGACGTGGCCCCAGGTGGAGACCTTTGTTCTGGTTAACCATCCTACTAGCTGGTTCAGGATCCCTTAGCTCCCCACAACTACAAGTATATGTCAGTGTCTTTATTTTCACTATGCATTGCACCAAGCGTGGTAGGTTGAAATTGACTTAGTAGTATTCCAATAACTTTTTGTTAGGATTACAAATGGGGATTTTTCTGGACAACAAGATCTAGTAGGACTTTCTATAGATCACCAAATTATTCCAAGGAAAATGTGCTTCTTTTTTTATATTTTCTTTGTCCATAAGTTATAAAAAAAACTAGCCTGAAGGCGTTCTCCAGGAAAAACAAAATCCAATTTTATGAAGCATACGTATTTGAGTATTTATAGCTATATATCCATATATATATATATATATATATACATATATATATATGCTAGCCACACTGGTAAGTATTTTGCTTGCATTTGACTCATTCATTCTTTACAGAAAAAAAAAGTAAAGTATTGTTATCTGTAACACAGAGAAAATGCTGGAGTAAGTCTAAGAAAATGTAAGCACCCCACAGTTGTAAATAGTACCGCCTTGAGTTGTAGCTCGTAGATCTGGCTCTAAAGCCTGAGTTCTAGCAAGCAAACAGAAAAAAAAATAGGAAGCAACAAAATATATTATATAGCCTCTGTACATGTGCCGTCAATGTTATACTGTGGGATGGGGTTACAGACGCATGCACACACACACACACACACACTCACACACATGCTCACACATACTCTATTCCTCTTGAGCACTGTGTGTACAGAGGGGCTTAATTCCTGGGGACAGCCTTGTGTTACCAGGCATCGAGGCTGGAAGGAAACCGAGATGCCATTCATTTTCACCTGCCTGCTTCCAATCATTCACTTCCTCCACTTTCTGATGTGTTGAATGTTACCCATACTACCACACTCTGTCTCTTTCAGTATTTTGTTACAATATTTTCACTTTACAATGGGCCTTTGGATGGAAATCTTATGCTATGGGTCTGAATGGCACAATCTTAGATTTGTTTTTCTCCGAGGAGTATTGCAATGAGGCCACAGGTATTTATTTAAGTCATTTCTAGACTTTGAGGCACTCTGATCAAAGAGAACTTCGCGTCCATGACTCTTATCTTATAACGGGTAGATAATGGACCTTGGCCATGCCATCTTGTGGTGGGAGTGCCGGAGAGCAGAGATGGTCAGCCAGACTCTGGACGCCTCAAAGAGCTTTCCTCACTACTCAGACCCGAGCCACCCTGCGTACCGAGAGTGTGGACAGGGAATTGTGGAGTCATCTGATTTCTTCCCACCTCTGTTCATTCTCCTGGCCCAAAGATGACCTCAGCGACCTCCTGGGACATCTGGAGTAAAATAACAGTGTCTAATTTCACCCACAGATTTGCTCCAGAGCTTGTTTTGTCTCTATCCCTTCTAGTGCCCTGTGTCACATGCAGGAAGTAGTACAGAACTATTTTTGTTTCAGAGAAGCTATAAAGAACAGCCTTTTTTCAGTCATTTAAAAAAGTAGTCGCCATTTTTCAGTCATTGGAAAGTTAACAAAATTGTCCGTGAATTTCTAACCTCCATGAAATGGAATAGTATGGAATTTAGGATTATTTGGAAGGCAATATATGAAATTCACTTAGGATTTTATAGCTGAGATTATCAATGGCTACAGGATCCATGCTTATGTTAAATAGCAGAAGGTTTATTCAAGGAAAAAAATCAAAGATCTCATTACGAGAAATCACATTAAGAAACTCACTCATACTATGTAACAATCATCAAACGGGATGAAAGAAGCTCTTCTCACTCACTGTTGAGAGGCACTTTTCTTTCCTGCCACTGTGGGTCTGAATGGCACAATCTTAGATTTGTTTTTCTCCGAGGAGTATTGCAATGAGGCCACAGGTATTTATGACAGAAGTAGGGCTGGGGAGAATGACAGAAGTAGGGCTGGGGAGATAGTTCAGTAGAATAAGTGCTTACCTGGCAATCGCAAGGGCCTAAGTTCAATCCCCAGCTCCACAAAAAAAAAAAAAAAAAAAAAAAAAAAAAAAAAAAAAAAAAAAAAAAAAAAAAAAAGAAGAAGAAGAAGAAGAAGAAGAAGAAGAAGAAGAAGAAGATAGGTTTTAGAGCCAGGCGTGGTGGCTCATGCCTATAGTCCCAGCACTCGGGAGGCTGAAGCTGAAGCAGGAGGATTGGTGCGAGTTCAAGACCAGCCTGGCCTACAAAATTGAGCTCAAGGCCAGCCTCAACTGCATAGCGAGACCCCGTCTCAAAAAGACAAAAAATAAAAAATAAAAGAATGACAGAAGTTCTGCAGGGCAGAGACTTCCACATGTGACACCCTGGTGGCTGGGGCTGACCAATACTGAAAATGCTAAGGAGATCAGGCCTCATTTCCTGAGCCTGGAACGTGCCTGGACAGTGGGCAACAGAGACGATGGTTGAAGAAGACCACACTATCTGCTGTCACTCCGAGGCTCACTACACAAGCAAGTCTTAATTTTTCTGTGTTTTACACTTTTCTTCCATGAAGCACTGATATTAGCTGCTTTGGAGGGTTGCTTTGAGTAGTTGAACTAGTGTTTGCACAATGTGTAAAAGGCCTGCCTATTACTTTTGTTTATTCTCATTTAAATGAAATAAATAAACAAAAGGCACCTGGCATATAAGAACTAGCGTATCTCTAGCTGCACCTATAGAACAATGTGAAAAAATAAAGTCACTAGCTGGATGTGGAGATGCACACCTATGATCTCAGAACTCTGGAAAGGTGAGGCAAGAGAATTGCTGATTTGAGCCTACCCTGGGAAAAATTAGGCTGACAGAAATCCCATTTCAAAATTAAATAAAACAAAGCAAAGCATATATTTAAAAGGCCCGAAGAGGTAGCTCAATATATAAAGACACTGGTTCTATCCCAAATTTGCTTACATAAAGCAAAACAAATTAAACAACAGCTTTAATTTCTTTAAATTTGGGTACTTTCTTAGGCTTAAATTTAGTTATTTTTAGGAGTCTGGCATCTTATATTTGCAAATAATGGTACAATAGCGTGTAAGTTTTCAAATAGGAAAAAAAAAAAAAAAAAACCATAAAAGAAAACTTTACAATGTGAAGTTCCTGAATGTTTACTTACAGGACAACTGGGAAAAAAGGTATCATCACATGATGCTAATAGGAGTCCAAGGTTTCGAAAATTTTGCTCTGTTGCATGATATTAGATATGGGGAAATTTTTCTGTATCACAAATAACTTTGACAGAGACAAGAATGCTTGTTTCAAGAAAATATGTTAGATGGTTCACAATGGTGGACAAAGACATAGGTGTCATAGCTGCACATGAGAACTTGAGAAAAAAAGAACTATTTGTAAAATGTGAGGGCAGACAATCGACTTTCCAAATTACATACATGTTCTTAAAAACATGCGATGAATGCTATAGAGATGCTCATCTATAGTCCTCAGTGATTGTATATGTAAGTTTGTGAAGTGGCCTCTACTGTCCTCTTGGGAAAATGGGCACTGTCTTCCACATGGCGGTCCTATTTAGTACACATGGGATGTTTTATATAAGCCACTGAGTTAGACTCCCAAGCCAGAGATTGCTGATTTATGGTCCCTCTAGCAGGAGAAAGAATTTCTTACTAGGCGAGGAACTGGACTCACGGCATTTTCCAACAGTGGAGATTCGTCCTCGTTCACTTATTTTGGCCTCAGATTCCCCTCCTAGAAACTAAGAATCGTGCAAGGAGTATATGGGACTTGGGAGAAGCCTAAGTGTACCGGCGGTTTGGGATAGAGGATGATTTAAATTAGGCTACTTTGAGTTCGTGAGGTGTACATGTGATAGAACTGCTCTTCAAATGGTGCATTTTGATCCTTCCTGGGGGTTGAGGATATGGGCGCAGTGCTTTCTCCTGCTGCAACGCCAGGGTGTGGAACCCCAGTTCTCAGGGAGCCCACAAGCACTGAATCTGAGCCAGGCTGCCACACAGGCTACACATAATAAGTGCATCACATACGTACACAATTTTTAACTTGCAGTGAGTTTATTGGACCATAACCCCATCACACATAGGGAAACATCTGTATATATCACAATTTAACTACAACTTGTGGGACATAGTTACCTTTCTATAAATATTAGCTACAATGTTTTATTGAGTAAGCCTAGTTAAAGACCAACCTGGGTGGTAGTGCTTTAATTCTGAAAACAGTGACTATTACAGAATGATAAAAATGGTTTTATTTATCAATAGATACCTTCCTCCCTCATACAAATCTAATAGTGCCAAGTCGTTGGTAAAGAATTTATTATTTTGGGAAGGTATAAGAACATATTTCCAGGTCAACAGTTCTTAAAACTAATTTTGGGCTCTCTGCTAGGATTCATTGAATGCCTTCATAGTTGGTGATCTTCCTGTTTCAAAAAACATGCCTTTTCATCTGCATTATTTCATAGGTACCGTGGATGTGTAGGACATATTTCCAAGAATGAAAGCCAATTCCGAAGAAGGATTTCTTATAGTGATGACTTTGAGGAGGGTGACAAAAAGTAGCTACTTTCCGAAGTATTTTTGTTTAAAAGTTAATGTATATGAATCCTTGGTATACTTGTTTTCTAAAATTTTGAGAGAGCCTCTTACAAAGTAGCTAAGTCAACCAGGTTGAGTTTATAATCCTCCTGCATCAGTTTCCCAGAGTGCTGACACTACAAACCAACGCCACCATATATTATTTAAGAATATATATAATACTATAGCACTTGTACTTTCATAATTAGATATTATATAGTACCAATTTATAATATCCATCTCCAGTTATTCTATAATTTATAGTGATATATTGTTAACTATATGTTATTAAAAACAGTATTTTTAGGAAGAAGATTTTAATTATTTTATTTTTTTTCTTGATTCAGAACTTTTGTTTGTTTATTTATTTATTTTTATGGCCAGCTCAGCCTGCCCTGAGGGCAGGGCTGGTGCAGCATGTGCTGTCAGGAATCAAACCGCAGTCCCTGCAGCTGCCTAAGCTTTCCTAAGCAGGAGTTTTAGACCACTGAGCCATCCTGCCAGGCCCTGAAGATTTTAATTTTAAACCATGTTCTAGCTCCTGAGTTTTATTTTTCCATAAGCTAAGTGAATTGTTTTATAATATTGTCTCTCACATCTCCCTGACTTATAATTGTTAGGAAAACTTGTTCCATATGCAAATATAACATGTTAATGGAGCAGATTCTAGCTATGCTGTCTTTGTAATGGTATTATTTTTAAAGTAAGACTCTTGAGGTGGTTTCTTTGATTGAGCAAGGGGAAACAGATGGTGCTCTTATTAGAGACAAGAAGAAACTACTGCTTTAATGAATATTGAAAAAAAAATAAACTATTTAAAATATAATAGCAAACCAAGCTATAACATCTGTTGGAAAATGCTTCAAATAAAATTACAGTGACTAGAATTTTCAGTCTTTTGCTTAATATTCAGTCTTGGGAGAAACATTTCCTAGGATATGAATTCATCTTGAGATAGTTACAGAGCCATAGGAGGTGATAACGACTTGCAAGTCATCGAGTATCTGAGCAGCAAGACTAAAAAGGGAATGTACATTTCTATGAAAGCCACGCACAGAACTCTGTTCAATATTATCTCTATAAATTCTGAACCATAATGACATTGGTCCAATTTCTCCTTTCTCACTTCTGTATGCTAATCTAAACCCCTTTATAAAAATAA
The DNA here is from genome assembly GCA_004027025.1 of Myocastor coypus. Classification (NCBI taxonomy): domain Eukaryota; kingdom Metazoa; phylum Chordata; class Mammalia; order Rodentia; family Myocastoridae; genus Myocastor; species Myocastor coypus. The sequence goes on from PVJA010000261.1 coordinate 48,990, forward strand.
TGTATTGTAGTCACAAAAAGTGTGTAATAAGGTGCTCGGGCAGACACACGCTACTTTCATTTTTAAAAAGACATTTCCAAGGACTTTTCTTTATAATTTAAAATACAAAAATCACTTTGGAGTATATCTATTCTGAAAGAACACTACAAGGAAGCTTTAAGTAGAACCAAGTCCCTAGTGCACGACATTCTGGTGACTCCCTAGCAATGACCCCTATACTTATTTAAAACATAGAAACTTAGCCATGGGAAGGAGTCTTTTCTTTTTTCTTGGCACCCATAGTTTCTGTGAAAGACATGGCTTGGGCTGGTAGTTGTTATCTTTTGCACAGACAAAGGTCACTTGGGAAGTTTTCAAAGTTTTACATTGAAAGTTTTGAACAATTACTGGAATAGAATGAAGAGCTAAAGAAAGCAAATGCCCAGCAACTGAGAAATGGATAAAAAAGACACACTATTTTTATACAATAGAGTATTACTCAGCTTCAAAGAAAGTTAAATTCAAAGCTTTTATTTATTTTTTAAAATTAATTAATTTATTTTTTCTTGTTTCAGAACTTTTCTTTGTTTGTTTGTTTATTTATTTATTTTATGGCTGGCTCAGACTGCCCTGAAGGCAGGGCTGGCGCAGCATGTGGTGCTGGGGATCGAACTGCGGACCCTGCAGCTACCTAAGCCTTCCTAAGCAGGCGCTTTAGACCACTGAGCCATCCTGCCAGGCCCCAATTCAAAGCTTTTATAGGTAAATGGCTGCTACTGGAGATTATAGGTGTAAGTGAAATAAATCAGACCTGCATGTATAACCATCGCGTTGTCTTCATAGTGTGAGAGACTAAAAGAGTAAGAAAAACTTGAACGATACTAAAGATGCTGTGAAAGGGAAAGTAACTGCTCAAAAAAGGGGGAAAAACAACAACAACTGGGATGAGGGAAAGGAGAAAAGAAAGGAAGGAAGAAGGAGAAATTATATATTAAACATGCATATATATATATATGAGCTAAGAGAGTTGCATTACCAATTACTAAGTTCTATAGATTTATTGAAAAGAATAGTCAATGCTTAAAATTTGCATGCCTATATCTGATAATCTGAGCAACTACTTTGAAGATAATATACAATATAACAACTATAGTTAATTTGCTATCATCTTATTCTGAAATTTTGTATCATTTTTAATATTTTTAACATTTTTTGTGCTCTTTATAAGAAATGGGGACATACACCTTAAAGCTCTAATCAAAATAACAATGTTAGTTTTTCATAAATAATCAGCTTCTAAACTGTGTAAGAAAATGTGAACAGACATGTTGAAAATAAAAGCAAAATTAAAGCATTTGCCATTTGATTTCAGTATTTATTATAAGTTATGCTAACACAGAGGGAAGTTATACATGAGCCCACATATGTGATTAGTCCATTACAGTAATTCAATAGAGAAAACTGTCGTTTTTTGTTCGTTTTTGTTTTACCTTTCAAAAAGGGTGCTGAGGCCCGGCGGGGGATGGCTCAGTGGTCTAAAGCGCCTGCTTAGGAAAGCTTGGGTGGCTGCAGGGACCGCAGTTCGATCCCCAGCACCACATGCTGCGCCAGCCCTGCCCTCAGGGCAGGCTGAGCCGGCCATAAAAATAAATAAATAAATAAATAAAAATAAAAACAAAACAGAACAAAAAAGAAAAGGGGTGTTCTGAAACAAATGTTTAAATGTAGGAAGAGATGCGCACTGATTTCTATTTTACAGTCACACACACACACACACACACACACACACACACACACACCTCTAGATGGATGTTAGACCAAAGCAGAAAACCCAAATTTACAAAGTTTCTTCTGGAATGCAATAGAAATGTCCAAGACCTTGCGTAGACAAAGCTTTCCCAGAGGGCATTGAAATCACTTGGTAAATATGGCGTCTCCCAAAAGTACGCGCTCTTGAGTTAATATTGCGAAGGGAATTGTAGGCAGTGGGAAGCTGGGAGAAAATATTTGCATCACATAGATCTAAGAACAAAGCTCATGCCAGCCATGATAGAAGGTGAAATCTAGTATGTATTCACAATTACCTGAAAAGGTACTTGACTATATTCATTTTCAGGGAAATTAAAATGATGTTATACAATCTTACACTTTTTCCATGGTCAAATTAAAAGGATTCACTGGAATCTAAGATAATTTGATCTCTTGTGGCTTCCTGGTGGGAGTATGAAATTGTAAAATCATTTTAAAAAATTCTGGCAGTGTTTAAATGTGGGAGATTAATTTCAGGAGGATCTGGGAGGTGGGAAATGGAAAGATAAGAGATGATTCTTGGGTAGGTTAGCTAGACAAGAAAGGATTTAGAGTCATGGTTTATATTGAAAATCTAATGACACTTATTACTCTTGCCCTAAGGAAAAAAGTGTATTTTTTCACAGAAATCCCAAATTTGTAAATAGTTTTGGTGATTAGGTCTTCGTGGTGGTTAGAAGGCCCACTTACATAACTCCTCACCTTTCAAGGCAGCATCTGACTATTGCACAGTGACAATACTGCCATTTTATTTTTAAAATTTCCTTTTTTTTGTGTTTAGTACAGGGTCTACAAGGGTCTACAGGGCCTACAAGGGTCAATAGGGCCTACAGAGTCTACAGGGTCTATAGGGTTTCACTATGTAGATTAGACACCTAGTGATTCTCATGTTTCTTTTTCAAGAAAACAAGAAAAGGTGGATATAAATGAAGGACCATTTTGTAGTAAAATACACTCACACACACACACACACTCATACATGCATATACAAAATAGTGAGGATGGATATACAGGTACTTTCTCTTAGTTCAAAGAGAAGAAAGATTTGTACTAACAGTGTTTAGACAACATATCATGTCTGCATCTTGTACTTTGAACAACTACTATGAAGACAATAATATGTGATGTATTAATTATTGCAACTGCCCTAATAACCTGTTTTGAAACTGTGTCATTGTTATTTCTTTCTAATTAAAATTAGTACCATTTCATTTAGGCTTTTCTTTTTTTTTGTCTTTTTGAGACAGGGTCTCACTGTGCAGTTCAGGCTGGCCTTGAGCTCACTTTTGTAGCCCAGGCTGGTCTCGAACTCACAGCGATCCTCCTGCCTCAGCCTCCCGAGTGCTGGGATTACAGGTGTGCGCCACCACGCCCGGCTAGGCTTTTCTGGATACTATTTTTTGATCCCAGATATTTTTTGTCTCTTTTGGGGGTGTGGGGGGGATGACAGGGTCTCACTGTGCAGTTCAGGCTGGCCTTCAGCTCACTTTTGTAGCCCAGGCTGGTCTCAAACTCACACTGATCCTCCTGCCTTAGCCTCCTGAGTGCTGGGATTACAGGCATGTGCCACCACGCCCGGCTCAGATTTTTTCAATTTAGAAACATAAATATTTCATTTTTTGTTCCTTAATTTTTTAAAGATAAATAGGCCAGTTTATCAGTATTAAGCTTAAATGTTCGGTGAATACTTTGTAGTCTATGTTTTGTTTCTGTTTTCCACTGAAATTTGTTGTTATAAAATAGGTATATTAGTTTGATAAAAGAAGTTTTTGTTGCTTTTAATACTGTAACTTATTTCCTCAATCTAAAATGGTTAAGCTACTTTTAGGCCTTTATCGCATTCTCCATGTGCCTGAGACAAATGCAATCTTACAATTTTGCTGATGGCACAAAATCACATCGTCGTTTTCTGTAAGAAGCAGACACTGCTTAAATGTCCGTGGCACTCAGCACAATGCCTCTGACGTTTTGTGGGGACCTACCTAAGTGAGGTACTAGAAAAAGTAGAGTAACTGCTATGACAGTTCTTAGCCTAAGAAGTTTCTTTCACTGATCATTCTAATGAGATCTCGGTATTACTAGTGGTATACTGGAAATTCGAAGAAGTACTCCTTTATATGTTTTAAATTAAGGTTAAGTGGATCAGAAGGAAAAATAAAAAATAAAATAAGATAAATGGAGAAAACAGAGTGTAACTGAGATGGGTTTTGGACCTGTTGGAGGCTGTTTAACAAGAAGCCCCCTTCCTACTTCCAAGTATCCCCTTATTGTAGCCTGGTGGTACCACAGGATTGTGACTCTTAGTCTCAAGTTTCAAGGGTGGCACAACCCTGAAAAAGAAGTATCAGAATGGCTACAGTGCCTTAACACTTCCCTATACGCCCAAAACACAGATTTTGTCCTTTTCTCCATTAAAGAGAAAATATTTATATGATACCATTGGTTAATGACGTTTTCAATTCGGTCACTTTTGTATTGTAGAAGTAATACAAAAGGACTATCTTAGAGAAAGCATATTAGGGACACCATCAGTGAAGAAAATAAAGACAATGTAGTCATACTATCACTTAAAATGAATGTTCTCATTTCTCCTAGTTTTATAAAAGAAATGCTGAGATTTAATATTTGCAAGTGATTTAACACTGACTTTCACTGAAATAGTAGTGGGTATCATGAAGTTGCCTCTGTTTTTTTTTTTTTTTTTTTTTTGTGTGACCGGGGTTCAAACTCACGACCTTGCACTCACCCAGCAGGCACTTGTGCCTCAGAGCTATTCTCCAGCTCCCTTGCCTCTGTTTTTCTAAGTATGTTTAAAGTCGTGTTAGCAAAATGGCCATGTACAATTTTTAATTGAGTGTATGTTTTAAATGCAGAGCTCTTTTGTGCCTGTATGGGCTGGAGAACTATGGAGAATTGTTTTTAAGTTAGATGGTTTAGTTATCTGCTTATTCAGGGACTCAGAAATTCCCAAATTAAAGAAAATCACTATGATCACAGCTTAAAGTACAAAAACTGTCATTTTAAGATATTGTATTCAGGTATAAACATTTCATTTGCATAGAAATTATTAATTTTCAATCATGTCACATAATGCCTAATAAAATCATAGATTTTTTTAAATTTATTTTTTAGGGAAGGGCCTACAGGGTGTTCAGGATCTCACTGCTTGATTGGACTCCTGATCTGCTTGTTTACAGCCTCCCAAGAGCTGGGATTATGGGCACATGCCAGCATGCCTCGTCTCAATTGTTATTTTAGTGCCTCCTGGGGGATGGGGCCAGCATGGCAGACCTGGGAAACAAACCCCTGGCCCCTAAGCCTGCTTGCAGGTGCTTTAATCCACTGAGCTACTTGGCCAGCCTTGCATAGTTTTTCATTTCATATAATTCTGTATTAATCACATTATCTTTTATATGTTACTGAATAATTTTCTTCCTTTATTCAAGAGCCATGTTGAAATGAACTACCAAGGGTGCAGACAGTAGCCACAAATTTGGTCACCAGCCTTTACCAGGAGTTCTTTTCCTGCCAGCTTCCCTGGTACCTCTTCTCTGGGTGACTCCTGGCACAAGGGGAAGCCCTGTATATTTCAACTCAACGTCATTTCCTCCAACTGGGCTACTCATGAGAACTGCGCTATGAGCAATACTTCCCCAGGTCTTTAGGAGCTACCTCTGTTCTCTCCAGCAAGCTTTAATTAAACAACAGTCTATTCAGAGTATCAACTGCCCTTTTGGTAATTTTCTTATGCCTTGTGGGAAAGCATAAATGGGAAAAATACTGCAAGTGAACATATCCAAATAATATTTATATTGCTACAGCTTCATATGTGTTTAAGAGTCAACTTTATACTTCCTCATCCTTCTTACAAATTTTAACCTGAATATATGTGATAGGTATATTAAAGCTATAAAATGTTAAAAATTAGTATCAACATTTTTTCACATGACTGTATTAAAAACACTGATTTACCGATGCTGGATTCACTGATTACCATCAGGTCCATATACTGTGTATGCTTCCATTAGGTGTTCATATGTATGGAGTATTCATTGTGGGAACAAGAAGAATCGTGTGATGTGCTACTGCAGGACTGGATCGAAAGTACACAGCGTGGGTGGCTCTATAGTGTGAAATACTCACTTCCCCTCTCTGGTCCAGAAATTCTCATCAACAGAATGATGAGCATGGCTCGTGCCCTCTGAATCACAAGATTCCTCTTGACGCTCAATGCTTGTAGAAAGATTAAAATACAAAGCTAGGTAGTGAATGGGAATAGAAGGACCAATGACAATATTCCAATTCTCTAAACAATTTTACATACAACATACTAAAATAAATACCCATTTAATCAAAGTTGCATATTTGGCAACACAAACCTATCCCTGCTTTTCTGGTTAACTTGCAACATTAAGCTCAATACCATTTGCAGAATTCACAAATAGATAAAATTCTCAGCAGAGATGAAAAGAGAAAAGTGCATGCTGAAAAAGAGGAATAATAACTTATATGTTCTATTTCATTTGAAGACAAGAGCCGAATGCAATTGTTGGAGTAAATAAATAGCAGTAATAAATGGAGTAAATCAACTTGTGAGATGGAGACAGTCTCATAGAATTATATTTTTTAACTCAAATATGTCAGAGAATTCTTGGTCGATTCTACAGCTTAACCTAAGTAGTAAAGTTGAAAAAAAAAAAAAAAAAAAACAAAGAAAAAAAGGGAGAAGGACCAGCCAAATAGTTAAGTGGATTAAAGCACCTGTAAACAGGCACAGGGGCTGGGAATTCGATCCCTGCACTTGCCATGCTGGCCCCACCCCCAGGGCGTGCTGAGAGGGCAACTGAGTCTGGGCATGGTGGCACACACCTGTAATTCCAGCTCTTGGGAGGATGTAAACAGGTGCATCACTATGAGTCCAATCTGCTAGTGAGACCCTGAACACCCTGTAGACCTTTCCCTAAAGTAAAAGAGAGAAGAGAGAGAGAGAGAGAGAGAGAGAGAGAGAGAGAGAGAGAGAGAGAGAAAGAGAGAGAGAGAGAGACAGAGACAGAGACAGAGACAGAGAGACAGACAGAGACAGACAGAGATAGACAGAGAGACAGAGACACGGAGAAAGAGAGAAACTAAATACAGAAAGAAGCTTTTAAGAAGAACATTTGTCATTTTTTCCCCCAAAATTCAAAATTTTCTGTAGTATTAACAATTAGTTTTCAGGATATCACTGAGCAAGTACCTCATAAAAGACAATTAGCTAAGGAAATCCATGGTAGATTAGATAATTCATAGTATAAAACCCGTGTGACACAAATATTGACCATTTTCTTACTCACAGAACATTTTCCATCTAAAGACAGTAATAGAGCTATGCATGGAATTGCATGAAACAGTACAATTCTATTATATTTTAATAGTTATTTATGGACATTGCTTAGTGTTGTTCGCTAGATGGGGAACCCTGTTATGAAGACTTATTCTTGGATTGATAAGCAATTTGTGACATTGGTAATGATCTATTTGCTGACCTAGGCGTGAATTACATAGACTTTGTTTTAATCCACGGAGCTATACAATCACAATACATACATGTTTGAAGTTTTAAAAATCTTTTATTTATTTGGTATAGGGTCTTGCTATGAAGCTCAAATTTCTAGTGATCCTCCTACCTCAGCTTCTCTAGGACCAGGATTACGGGTGTGCATCACGTCCCATTTCTGTGGCCACTTTGGTGCTCCCGGGGTTCCAGGGCCAGCATGGCATGCAGTACCAGAGCTTGAACCCAGACCCTTGCACTTGTCTGGCAGGTGCTTAGACCGCTGAGCTATGTCCCCACCCCTACATTTTTGTATATGTTGTGCTTTAATAAAACTAATGCAATGCAGAAAGACAAGGGCATATTTAATGGAAAAATCTATCAAGTTATCTTTGAAATAAAGAAAATATTTGAGGAAGTTATCTTAAATAAGGTAAACTTGTATAGAAGCCATCCAGAACTTGCAAAGTAGGCACACATGTGTAGAGTAATAAAATACTCATAGTTTAGCAGAGCGGAAATTGGACGTGGCATATAAGAGAAAAAGAAGATTCTGTTGATAGGTGATGCGACAGTATACAAAGACTTAAGAAAATTTTCACAAGGGAGTTCAGGACTTGGAAGGACTCTAAGAGGTGCCATTTGTCTTTGAGGATTCTATGGTCACAGATCACAATGTTTGGTAATGATTGTGTGGAGTGGGTGTGTGTACATAACACGTCTTAATCCCTCCTTCACCTCCTTTCCCTCCTCTTCTTCCTTCCCCCAGTTCTTGATACCCTTCATATTTAAAAAGGGTGAGACGATGGGGAGAGAGCTCCGTGGAATGAGTGCCTGGCAAGTGCAAGGTCCTGAGTTCAATTCCTGGTAAATAAATAAATAAATAAATATATAAAATAGAAATACATTAAATAAGCTGAAATAAAATTTTAAAAATTGAGGGGCTGGCAGGATAGCTCCGTGGGCTAAAGTGCTTGCTAAGGCAAGCATAAGCAAGTGCAGAGACTGTGGTTCAATCCATCACTCCACATGCAGTGCCCACCCCACCTCCCAGGGTGGCCTGAGATGGCCAGAGACCTGGCATAGTGGTGCATGCCAGTAACCCCAGTGCTGGGGAGACTGAAGGCAGGAGGATCACCATGAGTCTGAGCTGCATAGTGAGAATCTGCAGCAATCAGCAAAAAGAAAGAAAGAAAGAAAGAAAAAGAAGGAAGGAAGGAAGAAAAGATTGATCTCTCTACATACTTTTTCTGATTTTTCATTTTGTTCCTTATTTATAATTGGATGCTCTCACAGAAAAGAATCAGCAAAGTCCTTTCGTTCATGTGTGTGATTTACTTCTCTTAAAATATATAATCATAAGTTCATCAGATTTTCCTACAAATGACTCGAATTCACCCATCTTTAGGGCAGAGAAATGCTGTCTTGCTTATATGAACATGTACTGTTTCCATTTATCTACAGATGGACAAATAGGTTGCTTCTAACACAGAGTTACTGTACACTATGCTGCCCAGGTGTGCACGTTCACCTGTAATATGACATCTTTAACTCCTTCAGTTGCCTCAAAGAGAAATCGCTAGATCACCTGGAATTTCTACATTTTTTTTTTTTTTGGTCCCATATCCTCAAAAGCATTTGCTATTATTTGATTTCTTGTTGCTGGCCATTCTTTCCGGTGGGAGGGGGTGGAATCTCACTGTTGACTATATTCTCATTTCTCTACTGACCAGTAGAGTTGAGCTTTTCTTCATGAGCTTTTCTTCACTGGCCATTTAAAAATTACCTTTCAATTCATTCATAAAGTGATGATTTTCTTTTTGCGTTCACTTATCAAGCATGGCAAAGGCTTTTTGTTCCCCACAGACATAAGGAAGGCAAACTATTTTAAATCACAAGGAGAAGAAAAGTGTCCAAAATACAATTAATTACTAAGTACACACTAGTGTACTTAATACATTTTTCTTCTGTTTTCATTCTATGGTCTACATGTATGTGGGTGGTATACTACTAGGCCGGTATTGTACCACTGAGCTACATCCTAGCCCTTCTGCTTATTTGTAAGCCCACCAACTGCAGATCCTTTTACCTAAATATTTGGGAATTCTAATGTGGGATTTCACCACTATCTGAAGGTTCTCTATCGCTTCTTGCTCTACAGTGTTTTAAAGAAATGCTTTCCAAAACAATGGATTATGACAGTAAAACCCAGATGAGGTCAAACCCTTCAGTGACAGGGTTCCAAGACTGCAGAAGTTCCTGTTGCCTGAGAAAGGTTAAGCAGCTAGTCACTACATGTGGCTCATATAGATTCTGCCCTAAGACTGACACCTAAAACCACAGTGTCCCTTCAGAATTTGGCCCAGACTTTCACAGGTCCACTGAGGAGCCCTATGCCCTTTACTCCACTCTCCAAGATAAAGTCACAATCTCCAGCAAACAAGCACTAGCAAGCCACAGAATTCTGGTTGCAAAGGGCAAACTTAAGTAGAGTGCATGGTTGACACGGGCTTTTAACCACAGTTCCTTTTCAAGATGGCACCCTGCCAGTTGTCCGCAGGAGAACCCAGGGAGGCAGTAAGCCAGGGGCCCTCAGCAGAGCAGTAGCTGAAATGCCAGCTACACACACTCATCAGAACCAAGAGAAGAGGCTCTGTGTCAACTCACTGAAAACTATTCTCAGAAGTGAATTAACCAAAACTAATTGTAAAGAAATCAACTGAAAAATGACCAATTCCCTGAATACATCAATTTTACCAATTTATCAGGTAATTGTGTTAAGCAAAATTCATCTGGAATAAGTTGAATATGAATGTATTCTTATGAATATATTCATGACTATATTTCTCTTAAATATATTCCATAAACGTCCATGTATTCATAGTCTTTTAAAGACTGTCCAATTTATCAAGAGCTCAGGGTCACAGATTTAGCCTCTTAATGAATATATTCATGAAAACATTCATAAGGAAAAGTAGTTTTGAACTAAATCATTCTGCGAATATAGTGAAGGGGGATATAGTTGATAAATTATTTAATTTACTTATTCAATACAACATGGCAAGCAAATCTACAGACACTAGGACTACATCGGAACCGAAGGTGTTGGCTCCAAGAAACACAGGTTCTTACTGTCTATTATGTTTAAGGAAGACTGCTATGTAAAATGAGACTGATGAGTCAATTTTTTATATTTGGTGAATTGACCTTCTTTAGGGGGAGATACACTCACAAGTAATGTTGGGGACTACTTATATCAAGTTTATTTATTTATTTATTTATTTACTTATTCATTAAAGAGTATAAAGTGGTGATAGAAAAAGAAAAAGAATTAGAAATGAGATAAAATTGTACTAAACAAAGTAAAAGGCATTCAACAATGGTTTCTGTATTGCATGACTGCATCTTCAATTAGTTGCCCAGGTTACCAGACATAAACGTGCAAGATTGGTTTAAAGAAAAAACAAAGCAAAACAATGTCAGTATTTTATACCAGTGACACACTGTATGGGTCATTGTAAGTCTGTATTTGCTGTGGACTTTAGAGTTATGTGACAACCATCTTCATCTAGAGTGTGGTCACTCTGGAACAACCAGAATTACTTCCCATTTTGAAAAAAAAGAAAGAAAAAGAATAAATCAAGATTCACAAAGACAGGAGAGTTACCAGGGTCACCTAGTCAATTGAAAACCTGGTATATCTGCCAGGTTTGTGCAACCCGAGTAAAAGCTGTTTTCCCAATTCTCAGATTTGCTATTGTACCTTTGCATTTTCCAGAACTTGAGGTTATAAAAGCTGTGTTTAGCACTGCCTATTAACTCTGATTTTGAAAACAATAATGAGAATATGTTATTTTTCATACCATTGAATTTATCTTTCCAGGGCCTTTATATTTTTCAACCAAATTAGGGTAGAAATATGATACATCAGAGCAAGGTTTATGTTAAATCATCATGAAAATAAGGTTAATGTGAACACAACTATTATTGTTGCTAATTATTTTTATTAAGCAATCAATAGCTTCATTAAGTGATACATTAGTCTTTTTGATGCTTTCATGGGATAGAGGATAATGAATTTACTTGAGCTACACTTCGTAGTGCTTTTAAAAGAGAAAACGTTTTTTCCCCCAAAGGGAATTGCAAAAACAAAACAAAACAAAACAAAACAAAAAACAAAACAACAACAATAACAAAAAAAACCTAAGCTGAACATTTTTATTCTCTGTGAAAGTCATCAAAGCAAAATGAAAATATTGGCATTTCAGTAGACAAGTTTGCATTTTATTGAGCATGACTTTTACCAGGGACTTTTGCAATTGTTCTAAGAGATGTCTGAATATGAAGCGGATTTGCTAGAAGGTGTATGACCCCCGTTTTTGTTTTGGAGCTTTGCAAAGACAGAAAAGGGCTTCTGTCATTGTTTTTCTGTATGTACTATAGCTATTTTCTATATCTCCACACAGTTTTCGATGAAAACTCAAGAAAATGAAAAGTCATACTAGATATCTTTCACTGTTGATTTTCTTGTGTGTTTAAATGAATGCTTTCTAACTATTGCAATGTCCTGCCTCAGACAAACATTAGGGTTACACAGGAATCAGTTGTTAATGAGCTATATACATTTGCTTTTTTAAAAGTTGTATTTCTCTTCTTTTCTGTTAATTTATGTTAATGAGCCACTATTTATATCACGAAAAGGGGATGAGACCGATCGCACTCACTTTAAGAAAACATTTCATGTTGACCTGAGTTAGCTTGGCCTGTTCTTCAGAAAGAGTTCAAGAACAAATCTTTCCCTTGCACGTGGGCTTTTCCACAAGTCTGATAACAGATCTTATCGTAGTTTGTGGTTTTTGCTAGGGGAACGATACAATATAGGAGACATTTTATAAGATTATTTTATAATGAATCACCCAATTTTTCATGCTATGCAGATTGCAGAAAATCTGTCCACGCACTACTGTGGGGTCCAGCTGAGCACCTGGACCCCATAGTAGTGCTGTACATGAGTCCAGATGAAAATCTAGAGCTCATAATAATGTGTTCCACAAGTCCAGCTGGAGGCCTAGAGCCTCAGACAATGCCTCATGCAGGCTCACTTCACGGATCTTCTCTAAAAAGGCCCAAAAGTCAGTGGTGGAAGCTAGAAAGTCTCTGCCACCAGGATGAAGGGTCTGTGCTAGCAGGCTGAGGGGTGTACACTAGAGCCAGGAAGCCATGTTCAGGGTAAGCACCAGACCTCTCTAAAAGTACTACAGCCATTCTCAGCAATAGTGAGGCCCTGAGCACTTCCAGCAAGGAGGAAAGCCAAAGCGACAAGCTTCTTCATGAGACTAAGCTGTGCACCATCTTTCCCTCCAGAGTCAGGAAGAGATGCTGAAGATGATGACTAGAGCTCCCCCTAAAGCCATTCTCAGTGACAGTGAAGGTCCCAAGCTCCTCCCCTGATGAGAGCAGCCAAGTTCATTAGGAAAGCCAGCATAGCCCAAGAGAGCCAGGAACTTCCAGAAGCTCTGCTCCAACAGCTTCCCTGACAGTCCCTCTACAGCCTCTCCAGTCCTGCCTCTTAAGATGCTGGTAATGACCATCAGGTGGGCCTTCCACACCCAGCTCTATGCTAGCTCAATTCATCTGTGTAGAACAAGTCGCTCACCAGTTAGTAATGTATTTACCATTGGATACACGGTGATAGGTATTTCTGATCTCTCTGGCCTCTTGACAGTTTTACCCTCCTTACTGTAATGGATGAAGCCTGATATCACGTCCAAATAGTGATTTCATTGTGAGAGAAATGGGAGTGTACACAGGCTTGTGAACTTAGGGAACGTAGAGAGTTGAAATGATGCCCTGTGTGCGGGACGTTGGTGAATGATTTGCCGTGAGTCTTTGGATGCAGACTGATTCCACCCAAGACGGATTTTCTTGTGTAGGTCTGGACAATCAGAACGGTGATTTGCCATACGCTGTGCCAAGACAGTGAGATGGTACTGAACACAGTAGATGCAAACTGAGTTTTATGGAGGTGAAATGTCAGTAAAATGTATTTGAAATGACTGCTCTGTTTTCAAAAACACTGCTAATAAAAAAGTTAGGGACTCACTGTCTCATCCAGAAACTTTTCTAAGACTCTAGTAGGAGAAAGATTTTCTCAGCAAGGCTTACCAGCTCTAATTTGAGTCAAATTTTAGCATAAAATACTTCCATCATAGGACAACCTCTCTAGTTCAATCATGCTATTTAACAGTTTTCTTTCAAGGGGCCACAGAGATAGCTCCATGGCACAAGTGCTTGCTTGGCAAGTGCAAGGTCATGAGTTTGAGTCGTGGTCTCACAAAAAAAAAAAAAAAATTCTTTCATGGTTATTTTTCATTGAAAAAAAAGTAACATAAAATTTGCTTGTCTTATGCAGAACATTTTAATATATTATCTCAAATTCAAGTGTTATCTCCCACTAATAAATTCATATAGATTGTAACAACACTAAAATTTAGATTAGTATTACTAACATATTTAGCATAATATAAAGATAAGGCTCAGAGTAATTATATTTGGCATTAGATATTTAATCTTCCTTATAATACATAAGTCTAGTCCATGTATTTCCATGTGTTTAGCAGGCAATGTCTAAAGATGCACATTTAAGGTAGAGACAAATTTTTATGTATTCAGTTTTATAAGAAAATATAAACTCTGTTTTGTCGACTGCAAAGTGATAAAGGCCAATCATATATGCAAAATTATAAATATTATTTACTTCTAATTTGTAGCCATTTTGTAAATAACTATACAAGCTTTACTACTTAGCACTTTATAAAAAGAGAAATTCAATTTTTTTTTTTTTTCTGTATCTTAGGGAAGGGCCTCTAGGGTGTTCAGAGACTCACTACTAGATGAGACTCCTAGTAAATCTCCTGTTTACAACTTCCCAAGTATTGGGGTTACAGGTATGCAGCAGCGTGGTCTCAGTGTGCCCAGGGGCGGAGCTGGCACAACAGGACCTAGGATGGAACCCCTGGCCCCTGAATCTGCTTGCCTAAATTTAAATAATTATAAGAGATAATTAATAAATAATTAATGAAATAATTATAATTATAAAAATTAATTATAAGAGCTAAACTTAGTGATAGTCATAATAGGTTAAAGCTATATCATTTTATGGAGCCTACACACATCAGAATCATAGTGATTGTTCTGTTTTCACCTTCCCATGTGCTGGGATTACAAGGGCATACCACAATACCCAGTCTCAGTCACTTTCTCAGTGAGCCCTGGGGGCAAGGCCAGCATGGAACACTGGGGATCAAACTCCAGTCTCTGTGTCTGCTTAAGCAGGAGCTTCAATCTGAGTTAAAGCTATATAAAATAGAAAATTATATATCTGTTCAACCATCCACCATCTATTCATTTTCACTGGAAATGTTTTGTTTCCTTATGAGAAGGAAAATTGTATTCAATATGAAACTGTACAAAAATCTGCTGTGAACGCTTTGCAAGTCTTTGCTTTTGCATTTCAATCAATGCATAATTAAATTTTGTGTCTATTATAGTCATGAGGGAAATAAACTTTTTGGGGCAACTTTTGTGGAAAAGCCAATTATTGAGGAGGTAATTAAGAGTGATTCTGTTTTCTAGTAAACTTAAACAGTTGCACTTATGGGAAAGGCCATCTTGTAGATACAAGATGTAGGGAGGCTGTAGGGGATAAAAGTATATGAAATATTTGCCTTGACTTCAAAGACGCTAATTCATGGGAAGAAGGGATACACCACGTTCCCCAGAGTTAAAGTAAAGAAGTTGTAAAGAGCTGTAGATGGACAGATCATGTTTCTCGAGGAGACAGCAAAAGGCTTCATGGAAAGTTTCCGTTTCTGGGAATGGGCAGTATGACTTGCAGTGGTGGGATTTTCAAAGAACTAACACAATTTCGAGGCTGTCTTGTGTGTAACGCTTTCACTCACTTCCTGCCACCGTGAGCGTGTAGTGAATTTACAAAACACTTGCATTTTTACTTCAGAGACTCCAGACAGAAGTGTAAATGTTCATGTATGCTTGTTGAATAAACACGGATGTCTATGAGTGCTTCGGGAAGGAGCACGCTGTTCACATAAGCGATTGGAACCGGCCCAGAACTATAGGTTGAAATGATCATGAAAGATTTTGAGTCTTTCTTAATGCAGGAGCCATAAAACCAGGACTTGCCCTATAAAGGCAATTTGAGCTTCACTTAGCAGAAGTTTGCAGAGTTAACAATTGGCAGAATTAGTTTCTTCAGGGGAGTACTTTAGCTGCTATTAGCTCTAACAAGGCAAATCCCTGTTTATAATATTCCTGCAAATGAACAGGTTTATAAAATATCATGCAGAAAGTTTAAGGGTAAAAACATATTTAACAGTGTGCTTAGAAATCTGAGTTGGCTTTATTTAATATTGAACAAGGAGGCCAATGTATCAGCTTTGAAATTCATGCAGGATTAAACTAGGAAATTTTATTCTCATCTTGATATTTCTTCCTACGATTCCTTTCTGCAAAAGTGAATTTATCTGTTCTTAGCTTTAGCTGTGTAATGCCGTACTTCTTCTAGCTTTCGTGCCCAGTGAGTTTCTACTCTTCTTGATTGCTTCAACTACCCAAGCCTCATTATTACCTGTACCTGAACTCATTTGCCGTGACTCTATAAATGGAGAATTCAATCTGACTTGGAGACAGTCTTAAATGCTCCTATTTGTATTTCAGCTACTCATGCATGAACTTGATTACAAATTATGTGGACATAGCCAAAGTTAGTTAATCCCCAAAACATATTGCAAGCATATCATATTTCACCGCAGGAACAACAGAATATGAGCTGTCATTGGTGTTTTATGAAGATAAATTATTGAACCACAAAAGTCATGAGATGAATTGTAACTCAGCATTTGCAGTCTACCCCTGGAGGGATAGCGGCACTGTCGGTTAAACACTGGTGAGCACAACTTGGTTTTCATTTCTAACAGCACTGCTGTCACTATTGACAACTCTACCCGTCACAGCGGAAGTGGGTTCTTCTGGGAAAACCCACAGGGCTCAGTTGTACTTCACACCGTCTCCTGCATATAGCATCTGTGCTTCACTTATGCTAGATTTTTTTCCCAAGTAAACCCAGCCTTTGAAAGAATAGTTTCTTATAAAAACAAATGCCCCTATAAAAGTGTACCTGTACTAAAAACAAACTTATTAATATTGCCCCGAACATAAGCGCTTCTACACTGCACAAAACAAATGTATTTGAAGGAAATATTATACTTACATAAAAGAAAACAATGTTTTAACTTTACTATTATATAGAAACTGTGTTTGCATGATTCACACCAAATTCATTTTTACAAGACTTAGTGTCTGTAATGTAGCTAAGGCAATGGTTACTGCCCCTAATTTAAGTGTAGTTTAAACTATGTCGGGGCAGAGAACACATATTTGATTCAATTTATTTGAAGACATGTTATTGGTTTTAGAACTACACACTTGGTTTATAGTTTTATTTGAAGGATGTTGCTTACCAATATGTATGATTTGAACTCCAAAAACCAAAACACTCTACCATTGTTGTCTATTTTCAAACAGTAATTATGATACAGAAACAACAACTAGCACAACACAAAGACCCCAGGAGTATCTAATCTGGATCACAACTTCCAGGGATCAGGTGACAGTGCCCTGTTGTATAATAACCCTGCCTCGGGGTATAGTGTTTCTGTAGGCTGCAGGAGGGACAGGAAGCAGAAGACAGGGATTCTAAGGCAGTGCCAGTAAAACCTGAAATTCTTTCCTATGCCATTCTTTCGTCCAAAGTAATGCAGAGACCCCAGCTGCACGTGAGGAGGAAGAACAGCTGACACCTGGCCTCTCTTCCTAATCTACAGGCTGTGTACCATTTTCAGTATTATCCTCCCAGCGTCAGGTCACTTCATTTAACAGGAGGCTACGAGGAAATTATTCACTCAGGTGGTGATGGGGTTGGAAATTGCGCCCTATAAAGGAAAATTTAAGCAAGTCTGGGTTTGGGGCAAGATAAAAATATAAGCAGAAGGTGAGGGTAGAGCAACTGTTTTGAAATAAATGCTCCATTGATCTATCAAAAAAATGCGGACTAAGCTTATCCCTGCCTCCCATGTGTAATAATGAGGGATCGTTAGATGATAATGAATAATGTGAACTAGAATTGTGTCTTAAAATAGAATCAGATCCAATGATCACTGTATCGAGGGGAGCTAGGGCGGTTGGTGGGAAGCACGGGCGAGAGAAGGGTTCCAAGAGCTGAGGGTGAGCGAGTAGTAATTCCAGGTGTGTTGCGACCCCAAGAAGCAGAGTGTGTCTTGCGACTGATATGCAGTTTCGCTGGATTTAGGATTTAGGATTCCCTGAGCAAAGAGCTGATGAGATAAAGCATGGCACATGGGCCTGCACCACACTAGGAGGCAGATAGAGGCCTTGGGCATGGCGCTGTGACAACAGAAAATTTCAGAGGCTATTCGAATTTATCTAATGAAATCAATAATCTCCATGAAACTGGAGTTAAATGGAGAGAGGAAAAAATACTCCTATTCCTGCTGTTTCTGAAATGAATGATTCTTTAAAGGAACATTAACTGACTTAACCTAAGACAAAGACCTAATCAATTCAGCAAGGTGTCGTAAAGATCTCGACAGATCGTTCTGTCTGGAAACTCCTTAAATTTCTATTCCAAAAAATGTAAGTTCTGTGTGTGCCATAATGTTGCATGAAATCTAATCAGCTGGCAGAAGGTGGGAGGCCATATACAAATCCCCTCTGAAGATAGCGTATAGAAAATTAAGCTCCAAAAAAAAGCCGTTCTATTTCCATCTTTGCTAGGTGATTCCTAAGAGGAAGAGAGGAGATCCAGAATGCAGAGAAACTACCAGTCCTCAGTGGAGGCGATCCAGAGTGAATCAATCAGCAGGCACACAGGAAAGGAATCTGATTTGAGAAGGCCATCATGTCTTTTCTCAGCTTAATATATCTCCTTGGGGTTAGTATCACTTCTCTGAAGGGACTTGGAAATCCAGAGAATAACTGCACATGAAGATGAAAATCTCTAGAAGACCTGTAAGTCAAATCCATATTTACAGGGTCTTTTTTTTTTTTTTTTTTTTTTTTTTTTTTTTTTTTTTTTTTTTTTTTTTTTTTTTTTTTTTTTTTTTTTTTTTTTTTTTTTTTTTTTTTTTTTTTTTTTTTTTTTTTTTTTGTCTTTTTGAGACAGGGTCTCACTGTGCAGTTCAGGCTGGCCTTGAGCTCACTTTTGTAACCCAGGCTGGTCTCGAACTTGCACCGATCCTCCTGCCTCAGCCTCCCGAGTGCTGGGATTATAGGCGTGTGCCACCACACCCAGCAACAGGGTCTTGTTTACCAATATTATTTGGTTTCCTGGGCAATATAAGGAATCTTTATTTTTTTGACTCTGGAATTACTGGGCCTGTTGTTAGTTATTAAAGCCCCGGAATTAAGGGTCATGTAAAGGGTTCTTTGTGAGATTAAAAAAACAAAACTTACAATGGCCAGTGATTATGGAAACGCATTGGACAGAATAGAAAGCGAGGACTCAAGGACAGATGTTTAATTAATCTGAAACACATGTCTTTGAAGAGAGAAAGCGCAAGGAGGGACGTCTTTGTCCCCGTGAGCGCCCAACCTGTGCTTGTCTCAGACAGATTCCATCAGGTGTTTATGAAAGGCATGGCAGTGGATGACCAGGCTTCACCACCTGAGCCATGTTCCTCTCGAAGCCAAGGGGAACTGAGACTGGGTCCCCAGGGGAGCCCTTCCGGGTGTGGCAAACAGATATGCAATCTTATACAATCTGAAGAAGGTGTCAGTCTCTTTTGTCATAACTCTGTGATCTCCCTAACTAGAAGAAGGCATTTCTTAGTCTACGCTTCCTTAATGCTCATCCTATTGGCAAGTACAAGCAATTACCACAAATGACTTGATACACGGGTCTGATATACTGTGAACTATGGCTTGAATCTGACTAAATTCAAGGACACTGTATGCTAGGCTTTTAAGAGCTGAAAGGAGGAGGTACATGGGCCGACACATGCACTTCTGCCCCACGGCCGCATAGGGAAGGACAGGCTGTGGCCACCTGTGTAACAATCTTCTGTAACAAGCGGGGGTCACTTGTCCACAACACACAGGCTTAGCGTAAACCTTGAGCAGTTCCAGTGCTCCAGGTCTCTCAGGCAAGCTTCGCCGGAAATGACCCTCAGGAGAAGCACAGCACCGGCAAAACAGATGGAATTTATTTGGAATTTTCTAGGTGCCACATTCAATGAAGAGCTAGAAACATCAGTGACTACATTTTAGTCGTATATTGTACGCTGCCAACGCATCAAAACAATGTTTTGGGGTGCCATCAATGTTAAAAAGTTACAAAGGAGATGTCCTGCGATCTTTTACAGATTATTACACGCTAGCATAGTATTACTATCACCTAAGAAACGGGAGGCAGAAGAGTCACACCTCAACTGGGGGCGGTCACTTTTCTGGTGCTCAGCAAACACCCGTGGCCTGCTCCAGTGTGACAGACAGTGCAGATAGAGACTGTGTCCTGCCCTGCACTTTCTGCAAACTCAGTTCCAACCTTAAGTTGTAGTTACCATGCTGCCTTGGTCTTCTGTGTTGGCCCTAGGCCTGGGACTCTAGATCCTTCCGCTGTGCGACTTTTACCCAGTAGATGCCTCTACAGACTAAAAGCTCAGTTCCAGTGAAAGTTGCTCAGAGCAACTGTTCTCTGTTACTGATCTTGCAGTCCTCTGCCGTCACAGCTCAGAAATGCATCAAGCATCTCAAACAAACACGCGGTTTCTTTCCGTGTGAGCTCCGGACAGCGTCAGCCTCCTCACATTGGACACAGTCACTCTGCATGTTTTGTGGAACTAAACATCATTGCCCAGCCTCTTCCCCTAGAAGGAAGGCGTTGACCTGTGCCTAACAGGACTGCTGGGTAGAAGCACAAGTCCACATTTTCCTGCAGGCATAGTAAATGAAGCCCAACCTCCTAAACTGAGACCTTTCCCTGACTTCAGCCAGCGTGAGAGAAGTCTGTTTCCTGGCTGCCTGAGAGCCGGCATGGAATACTTTCTACCTGAAAGCTATACTGGCTATAGAAATAAGAGGAAGGGGATGATATGAAGCCTTGAAACTTTTCAAAATCTGCATAGATGCACAAGATAGTTCTTTCTTAGATTTTAAAGATCAACCAAGGGATAATTCACCATGAGCAATTAAGCTCGAGTCTCCATACCCTGTGAGCCCTGTGAGCCTAAAGGTCCCATTCTAGGGCTCATGCTTCAGGAGCATATTTTTATTTCTGTTTTTTTGAGACAGGGTCTTTCTATGCAGTCGAAGCTGGCTTTAAATTCACTCTACACCTTAGGCTGACCTTGAACTTCCGGTGGTCCTCCTGCCTCAGCCTCCCAAGGGCTGGGATTTCAGCGTCACACTACTGCACATCCTCTGACAGCACCTCAAGAAATAAGGGACTTGATTTTCCAAAGCTGCAGCATTTACTTCTAAGTTTTCTTATGCTATGTAGAGATTTTATTTTGTTCCTAATTTTTTAATTTGCAATTTTGTATTTTCTAAAGAGCCCATTTCCAACAAGTAAAACCTGGGTCCCACCAGTAGACTTAATGAAAGTGCGGGAGCCATAAAACCTGGACCTAAGCCTTCTGGAAACAATGGTTTTCACCCTTTGATCATTTTGTACACTGGGGGGGAAAAAGTCAATCTTTTCCCAAAACCGCATCTGTAAGGCCTGCAAGCTTCCTTTCACTGTCAGTGCAAGGTGAAGAGGCCAGCCAGAAATGGGCGGGAGACAGGTCAATGGTGCCAGAGTTTAGAGAAGGTGTGGAGGAGATGTGTTATGCTGCAGTTTAGTAAACTCCAGAAGGCCAGAAACTGCCCTGTGAGGACCCAAAACATCACGTGGTTAATGCCAGCTTTTTTCCCGAGTGCTATTTTATTTCCTTGAGTTACTGTGCTGTCCTCCATTCAAAGAGTATTATAGGAGTAGGCAAATGAAGAGCTGAAATTCACAGATACTTCCAGGTTTTTATACTGAAAATTATATGGTATCCATTCACTCATTCATCCATCCATCCATCCATCCATCCACTCATTCATTTATTCATTCATTCATTCATTCATTCAACAAATAAGAGGATCCCTTCTCAAACAGCGTAAGTCATGACGGTTAATAGAAAGCATATCCATCTCATTCTTAGCCTCACAGAGTCAGTGGCCACAACAATACTATAGGAATCATGGTAGGGAAGTAGGAACCCTGCTGATATCATAGGATATGTTTCACATGGCACATCATCGTGAAATAGAAGTTCAGTGAGAAGAAGGTATATAGAGAAAAGGATTCTAGGGAAAGCTGTTGCCTTTCAAGTTGCATTAATAAGACGACCCACTCCTTTATTCTCTATTACCGATTATGCACGTCTCATCACAGGACACTGTTAATGATCCTTTATCACCTGGACTGCTGTCTTTTTAATTCTTTTGCTTTCTGTTATCTCCTTGCTTGCAACATTAAAAGCAGTACAGTACTATGTCATGCAGCTGCAATATATTACATTATAATAACATAACAATAATATTGTTTTGAGGCCCAATAACATTCCACCGGGGCTGTCACTATTCACCGTTACTTTAGATGACCTTTTCTATTCAGCCTGTGTGTCTTCTTTCCTTGCTTTCAGATGCCTTGGATGACTGAGGAAGAAAACCAGGAGGCCATAGGAAATCCCCAATTAGAAATGGGGCCTGCGTATCAATGGGTTTGATATGTAGCCCTCTGCGCCCCTGTTCATCCTCGCTGCTAAGTAGCTCTAATTTCAAGTCATCTCTGCTTTCTGCCATTCAACCATAATGCTGTCCCACAGTGCTAAATGGCTTTTGTTGGAGAAAATGAAATAACCATTCCGCAACCCTCAGAGACTTAGAATGGGAATACACAACATGCTAAGAAACAGATAATTTAGAGACTTAAATAAAGCACCAAGGTCAGAGATGGAATTTTCCTCATGATAAATGACTTAATAAAACAGATTAAAAAACAAGTGGTTATAATGACTCCCATACCCCCAGTTGTGCCATAAAAATAATGATTAAATCCAACAATAGGCTCAAAGTCCCATTTTATTCACTGTAATAATAGATAGGGTTTTAAAATCATTTTTACAGAAGCACAAATTCTGCAGTGAATGGGATGCTACAGTTTCTCCTGGGCTATAAAACAGGACAGAGGACACAGGCCCTTTGAGCATCTGGAGCACAGAGGCTACAATACTCTTGAGGTAACTTAGGCCTGCCTTACCTGCCTGGGGGCCCAATGATTACACAGCGTGGGTAGATATGACTGAACCAGGGCTGGCTCTGCTGCAGCTTTGCAATTGAGGCCACTAAAAGATGCTCTCCCCAGCCAGATGATGGGACAGCGTGCCCAGAATGCCTCTGTGCACATTATACTCTAGCAAATATCTATAGACATTCACGGCCCTGCTTGGCAGCAGTGAAATTCAACTCTCTCCTCTTGCCATGGAGTTCTTGCACAATGACTAACCAGTGCCACTGTATCGAAGACCTTGTTCGTAGATGCCTAAGAAAGGGGTCCCTTCTCACGAGCCAAGAGTCACGTTTTTGAATTTTATTTATTTATTTATTGTTTCAGAACCTTTGTTTGTTCACTCACTCATTTCCATGGCCGGCTCAGCCCACCCCGAGGGCAGGGCTGGCGCAGCATGTGGTGCCGGGGATCGAACTGCGGTCCCTGAGGCCGCCCAAGCCTTCCCAAACAGGAGCTCTAGGCCACTGAGCCATCCCATCAGGCCCCAAGAGTCACGTTTTTGGGAATCTGTTGAACCCTATGGAATCTTAATAAATCACTAGCTCTCGATTCAGAATTGGAATCTGAAGTTTTCTTCCTTTCTCCAGATCTCAAGATATCTTCTGAACCTTGGCGATTGTCTTGGTGACTTTTGATTCCTTGTTGAGACAAATATCCAACACCCAAAACAAAGGAAGGGGAAGTTTATTTAGCTCACACTTACTGGAAGTTTCAATACATACTTGGCTGGCTCCAAGGCAGAGAGGCATATGGCAGAGAGCAGCAGTTCATGGTGGTGGAACAGCAACAATGGCGACAGAGGCAACGGAACAACCAGGGGAGCAGAGAGCAACAGCGCGAGTCTGTCTCTCTCTCTGTTACATTCAGGCTTTCTGCCTCAGCCTATCCACTGTAGGCTACAACCGTAATCCCAGAAGTACTCATACCCATAGTCCCATCAGTGCTAAAATACATAATCCCAGGGATCATGAGGCAAGTCTAAGACTCTAGAGGCCCCGCCCCATGATTGCATCAAGCTTTGAGGGCACATCTATACATAAACCACAACAGCGATCTAAGCACCTGCCTGGCAAGCACAAGGACCTGGGTTTGATCCGCAGTACTGCGTGCCCTGCAAGCCCCAGGATCCTGATGCACCATGCTGGCCACTGAATTTGGGCATGGTGGAGCATGCCTATAATGCCCGTGGTGTGTGGGGACTGAGACAGAACGATCACTATGAGTTCAAGCTGTGTAGCAAGACCCTGTACCAAATAAACAAACTAACTAACTAACAAATGTTAAAAAAAAAAAAAAAAAAAAAAAAAGTTCTTCTGAGGTCCACCATGGATAGTTTATTACCATTTGGGAAGGCAGCGTGATTTAGTTAGCGAACACATCACTGACTGTAGTTGTCCTAAAGTTCTCTCTGATATCTCAACTTGCTGTGCTTCCTCCTTCTGGATTTGAGTAACAGAGTGGGTCAACCAACTGTGTCTCCTGGCCGCAGAGATGCACAGCCACTGTGGCCAAATGTGGGCCTGTTATTTTGATCTGCACAGCTGTCTACCAGCCCTGTAGGGCTTCCCACACCTCGCCCCCCACCCCTGCCTCAGCCCCGCTATGCCTACCTGAGCGTGGGAGTGCCCTTCCTTGCAGTGTGGCCCTTCTCCACCTCAGACTGTTGCCTCGCTCTGGCCTCTTTCGGCTATAGCTGAGAAGTTACCTGTGCACTCCTTCATACTGTGCATTTGAATTTCAAGGGATGCTAAGCCATATCTGATTGGGAATTCCACGCTCTTCTAGGGAAGCAGGGCTTTCGTGAGAGCCTCAGACTGGGAGAGCAAGAGGCGAATCTTACTTTGAGCCTTCACTACTCTTGTTTGTACTATGCTTGTTTCAGATTTCCTTACCTCTATCTGGGCATGCAATAAATACAGCAGTTGACGCTCTTTATGTCTATCACTGTCAAATAAATGACAACCAAAACAAATCAGTTACTGACTTCTACAGAGGTGCCTGGATTGGAATATGGGAAATTATTACAAATGATGTGGATTCATGACCCTTATTGTGTTGGAGATGCTATTTGTTGGGTTTAAAGCTCTCTGTCTCTCTCTCTGTCTCTCTCCCTTTATGTCTTACACTACAAATTGTTTGTCATGTTATTCAAACTGCTTATCCAGAGACTAAAACCGATTTTTAATTATTTAGGGGATGGAGAAATGAGACAGAGGTCATATTTAAATATCAAATTATCCACATGTATGAGCCAGAAGCTGAATCCATCTCCATGTCTGATTCCTACACAGTAACAGCACGTATTCTCTTTGGTTGATGCCCTGCTTCTGGGTACACACCTTCAGAGTGTAAGAGATCAAAGGATATTGAAAAATGTTACCATAACCTCACTCGAATATTATATATAACTCAAATATTACAGGCAAATCTTTGATCTTTTCCAAAGAAAGATAGCAGAGAAGTTATAGTGAAATACTGAGATTTTTCTATAATTTATGTATGTATTTCAAGAAAAAAAAATCATACTTACTTAGATCAGAGGTTAAAAATTGGTCTTTATTTATTTATTTATTTATATATTTATTTATTTGTCTTTTTGAGACGGGGTCTCGCTATGCAGTTGAGGCTGGCCTTGAGCTCACTTTTGTAGCCCAGGCTGGTCTTAAACTCGCACCAATCCTCCTGCCTCAGCCTCCCGAGTGCTGGGATTACAGGCGTGAGCCACCATGCCCGGCGGTCATTTTTTATTTAAGATATTGCTTCTTTGGAAACATTAAGACTGCCAGACCCATAGAATCAGAAGTAAGTATGTGTTTTAACTTAGTTTAACTAAATTTTGTGTGTCTTTCGTGTGTGTGTGTGTGTGTGTGTGTGTGTGTGTGTTTGTGTGTGTGTGTGGTACCAGGGGTTGAACTCAGGACCCTGTACTTGACAGACAGGTGCTTATTCTACTGAGATATCTCCCCAGCCTCTTGTGTGTCTCTTCAATATCCAGGTTGGGCTCAAACTTCCCATTTTCCTGCTTCAGAAGTCTCCCAGAATGCTGGGGTGACAGGAGTGTGCTACTGTGCTTGAATCCTAAATTGGGCTTTATCTAACAAGCTTTCTAGTGTTTGTTACGCTGTACTCACTTGTTTCCGGAAGTGTCTCTCTGAGATAGCACGTGGAACTATCTGAATAACGTACCACAGGCCACATGGCTTATTCAGCAGAATTTATTTTCTATAGTTCTGGATGCTTCCAGTCCACAGCCAGTTGTGGCCTCCTTGGTGCCTCTTGAGGCCTCTGTGCAGGGTGTGTGGACACTGCCTTTCCCTCTCTCAGCACACACCTTCTTTGGATGTCTCTGTTCTAATGTCCTTTGCTTAAGATGGCACCATGTTCCATAAGGCAAAGACTCCTTCTCCTAATCCAATTCCAGTTTACTTGCTCCAAGTACATTCATAGCGTTGGGTTCTGGAGGTTCAGATTTCAATAGACATTTTGAAGGGGAATATATAATCCACACCTCTGTTTATAGCATTTTAATAATGGTGCATGAGCCTTCCCTAGTAGTCTTGTGAGCTGAACACTACAATGCTGAAGCCGCTGCCATATTCTTTTTGTACGTTTCAAGCTGTAATATAAGATTCTGCAACATGCATTTGATCTGCATGCATTTTCACGGTTCTCTGTAGAACTATGCTTAAGTTTTATGCATTCTTGGGCTGGCCAGATAGTTCAGTGGACTAAAGCTCCTGTTAGGGAGAGCACAGGGGCTGGGGTACAATCCCCGGTGTGTCATGCTGGCCCCTTCTGGGGGTGCGCTGAGCTGGCAATTGAGACTGGGTGTGGTGGCATACACCTATAATCCCAGCGCTTGGGAGGATGAACACAGGAGAATCACTATGAGTCCGATCTCTGAAGTAAGATCCTGTAGACCCGGTACTAAATACGTAAAAACAACAACAAAAAAGTTTCGCATATTCCACCTGAAGAGTAGTCCTAAAACCAGCCTACATTTTCCAAACATTATTATTACCTTGCATGACTTGTGTGCAGTTCCTAACGACATACGCAACTAGAAAAGTCTTTGGATGATTATGTTGAGAGATATTACCGTATACTGTTATACTAATCAAGCTTAGAATTCTGGCTCATGTCCACCGTGTCATCAGCGGTGGAGCCCAATTTCTTCCTTACTGCAGCAGCACAGAAGCACCAGCTTTTACTGGATCAGATGCCCACCTCGCCAGTGATTCCCGAAGCTTTTAGAGCTGTTCAAAATGCAATGTAAAAGGTTCTCAAACTTGATGGCTTCAAGCAGTCAGATTTCATCAAACCTACATTTTTAGAATAACTTTATGCTAATTAGTTTGCATCACTGAATATTTATGCATAAATTTTCCACTGTTCCCCAAGAAAAGTAACTTTGAGGTACCACTTGAAAATCATTTTTTTTTTTTTTTTTTTCTGAAAGCTCACTTGCTGCAGATTTTAAAAAAATCGAGTAGGTGAACTTTTTCTGGGGGACAGTAGGATTTTTTTTCTCTTCCTAAAAAGACCAGATACAGGAAAAGTTTCTTTTGGAACTTACACTGCTGGTGCCTTATCTGCACAACATAACATTTTCCCTCCAGTTCCAGGGATTGAACTCAGGACCCTGTACTCTCCAGGCAAGCGCTGTTATTCTACTGAGCCATCTCCCCAGCCCGTGTACAACATAACATTGTATCTGGCGCTTTATAGAGATGCAAATACCCAAGAAATATGTTAAACATTCTGAGTCAGGTCCTCTTGGGGCAGAGGGTAGGTTTCAGAATTTTTTCACATGGTCAGAACTGAGGGCTTTGCTGGATGAAAGCACGATTCATCCTTGCCAGTCAGTGGTGAAGGTCAGACTCCATAGAAGCCTTAAATCCCTTTCCTGGATTTTATCCCATGGCTTGGTGAAGGCATCATTAAAACTTCCAGTGCTTACAACCAAAGCCACCCAAAGGCTACACCAATAATAAATGAGATAATGACATTTCAAATTATTTCTTTTCAAAGAAATCATCGTCGTGCTAAAAACGGTAATAACAGGACCAAATCTTAATGTTTTATTCTTTTTATAAGAAACACAGCACACACTGCCCAAGAGTGTGAGCCCTGGGCACAGAGATGTTGACTTCAGCCTGGGAACTCAGTGCGCAATCTGTAGTCTAAAGCTTTAGCTTGCAATTCCTTGAAAGATTTATTATGACACAGATTCTTGCGCTCAGCTGCAGTAGTTTCTTACTCAGTAATTCTGAGTTGGGTGTAAAATTTAAATTTTGGAGAAATTTGAGTATCTAGGATGCTTCTAGTGTAGGAACAACAATTTGAGAACAAATGTTATAGAGTTTCCACACTCATAGAAAGGTAGACAGCTTTTCCTACGGGCAGAGCCATTGTTACCCTTCCTGATTGAATAATTAAGGAGCCACCAACCCAAGACATCCTATATTACTTCCAAGATCATGGGGAAAAAGTGGGACTAGACAGATTCTCTGGTATTCCCCACTGCTACCTTAAATTCTTAAGAATGTAATAGATGGAGTAGATTAAAAAGTAGATGGCACACATTTAATTTCCATTTATCATCTCATGTGCATTCGTTTATATCGAGCTTTTCCCTTTCCCTCTGGGTTACAATGAATGTTTTCATTTAATTGCAAAATGTACAAGGTGTGTACGAGATAGCTACATTTTTCATTTGATTTTTTTAATAGTCTTACATTTCTAAAAATATTTGACTGCTCAGACACATAGGCTTCCATATTATATTATAGCATATGTCCTATAAAATGCTTGGAATCTAATACGGATTCTTTGTGGACTTGGGCTCCTTTCCATAAACTGTGCCCAGCTCCCACTGGTCATTCATCATGCCACGGCTCTGCTCAGTGACCTGTGCTAATAGCACAACGTGGGCTGCACTGCTTTATGGGCTCAGACAAACGCAGGGCTTTCTTTCCTCTGCACTGGGTGACACATCTTCCAATAGCCTTTTGGAATTTCCCAACCTAAAGAAGACAAGGACCGCCCTCCTCTCTCTTGCTGCAAAATCGAGGGTCTCGTCCCCTCCTTGTGCGTCACCATCTCCCCCCCCCCAAAGGAACTGACCTGGAAAGCAGGTGACAGAAAGGAGGTTCGGTGTTTGCCCAGCTCCCACCTAAAAAAGCTTCGGTCTTCTTACTTCTTTGTGCTTACTCTGATGCAGTTCATATACATCATGCTGTTTTCATTTTGAAGAATAACTATGTCATCTTATTTTTCAAAGCCTCACCCCACCTACCCTTTGCCTGTCAAAATGTGCATAGAGATTTTACTCATCATTTGCACAGGGTCATTTGACTTTAGCTGAAGACTCGTAGCATTCTGCACAGCAAGTACAGCATTAACCAGAATTACCTTCGAGTTTAAAACCATCCAGTACCCAACCCATAACACACATGACGGTCAATGCTGAAAACAAACAGAGGTGCTGGAAGCGTCACTCAACCAACCCCAAATGTAAAATTTTTATTGTTGCTTAAGCAGTTTGTGTACTTACACGAACAACCGCATACACAAATAGACTTGGTTTTAGTTGGCAGAGGATGGTTATCTGCACACGCTTCTCCTTTGTGGCAGTTTTATTTTCTGTCACAATTTTGTGTCTAAATTGTTCCTATGAGCTGCCAATACATGACGGCAATTATCATTTTAAAATAAAGGCAATTCGATGTTTCTTTCCTTTTCTGAGCAGGATAATTATATTTCTTTGGAAGATAAATTGCCACCATTTTTAGAGTTAGAAATTTTTCATAGAACAATTAAGTCTTTGCTGAAACATGAAATAGAAGAGAGTTCTAGAGAAGATTACAGCGTTTCAATTCAGTGCTCCCAATGAGAATTTTAAAAATTGGCTTAACATTGCCTAAAGTCACCTCCGACGCTAAGATGTCAAGCTGTATATTCTGAATGAGCTTAAATGTATTTAAAAATGTAAGCAATTCTTGTAAACTATAAAGTCATTCAAGTGAGTCGAATAATATTTCTAAATATCAAAAACAGGAAACCTCATGTGGTTGTAATGTGAAGTCAAACTTTTAGGAAGCGAAACTTCCAGGTCAAATTTGAACATGCCTGCGCACCATTTTGTTTCTGTTGCAGAAGGCATAAGTAGAAAAACAAGAAAGAAAACTACTTAAAGTTATTTTTAAAGTGAAATAAAACCTCCCTCTACTTCTAAATAATCACCCAATTTAAAGCCATTAGTTTCAGGGCCAGCCAAATAGCTCAACGAATTAAATTGCCTGCAAACAGACACAGGGCCAGGGGCAGGGCAGGGGCATCCACTCTCAGGCCTGTTGTGCCAGCCCCAGCCCCGGGGTGTGCTGAGATGGCAATTGAGACTGGGCGTGGAGGGACGCACCTGTAGTCCTAGCTCTTGGGAGGCTGTAAACAGGTCAATCACTACGAGTCGAATAATATTTCTAAATATCAAAATTAGGAAATGTTATGTGGTTTCCTATTCTAGTATTGAGACCTTAAACACCCTGTAGACCCTTCCCTAAAATACAATAATAATAATGACAATAATAATAATAATAATAATAATAACGTTGTTAGTTTTATGGCTGAATTTTGGGGAAATTTCATTTATACACTACTACTTAATTATACACTTCCCTACAAGACTTTGGAGTTGTTTCCACTTTTGCGATATAATTTATGAACATTGTGTTGCTTTGCACTAGGAAAAAAAGTGACAAAGCTTTATATTCAAGAAGGCTTCTGGAGTCGGAGTCTTCTGGCAATGAGAAGATTTTCCAAAAGGAACAAAGACCGGAAGTTCCAGTGAGACAGTCGACATCAAGCTCTCTAGCTGATCTCATTTCTAAAAGACCCCAGGACAGTGGGGGAAACACAACCCTTGATACACACAGGGAGCACGTAAAAGCAGTACACTACCTCAATGTCAGGAATGACTAATTCAAAGATGCACGAGGTCAAAGTGCAGAGACTCGACTACCACACTGGACTCAGAGAAAATAATGTGTCTCATTTTCTCTATTGTTTGGGTGGAGGAGGTTAAAATACCATGAGTCATCGCTTACCTAGGAACAACGTTTACACCTTGGAAGTTAAGACCTGCTCAGGAGCTGGTGAGATAGCTCAGCAATCTAAAGTACCTGCGTAGGCAAGCTTAGGCAAGCTTGTAGGGACCATGGTTGGATCCCCAGTACCACATGCTGTGCCAACCCCACCCCTGGGGCAGGCTGAGCCGGCCACAACATAAATAAATAAATAAAGTTCTTTGTTTATTTTTTTTAAAGACTCGCTCATAACACACTGTGCATGTTGTCTCTATGGTGTGTGATACAGAAGGTGCCCTCAGAAAATAGTGTTCTCTAAATCACAGTCCCTAGGGTCATGAGTCCACCTACAGCCTGCGGATTATTCCAGATGCAGGATATGACGTCATCAGAATTGTGTGGGGGAGGGTTGCCTGGAAGGAAGGCTCTCCCTGCTGCATTCTGCATCTAGGACTGCTATGCCCAGGTCTCCTCTGAATGCTCTCAAAGGTGCACCAGGGGCCTTGCTGGTAGCAGTCAAGCCATTGCCCGTGATTATTCATGCTTGGTCACTTTCTGCTTTTTACCTTCAACATGCTCAGAGATCTCTGGCATCTGCCCCTGGGGTAAGTCCTTTCATTGTGAAACTACAGTGTTTTCTCTCTTCTTGAGCCTCACAGAAATGATGATGGTAACTGCAAAAGCCACCCATGTACCTTTCCTTTGCATGAAAAATTAGTTTTCTTTCTTGGTATATGAGTCAAGAAAATTAAAACTACTTGCATCTTAGTTCTTTAGATATACTAGATGTTAGCCTGCTGTCTGAGGGGTAGCCGGCAACATTTTTCCTGTTCTGTAACTTATCTTTTCAGTCTGTTTGCTATTTGTTTTGCTGGAAAGAAGCTTTCAATTTATATGATCTCACTTGTCGATTATTTGGAATATTTTCTGGGCAACCAGGGCTCTCCTGAGAAAACCATCGCCCATGCCTATCACTGTGAGAGTTATACCTATTTTAGAAATGCAAACAATAAATAATCAATACATAAATGAAAAATAATAAGGAGTAGGGAGACAGATTTTTACCTAATGTGGATCCAGGGATTAAAGAAGGCACAAGGAATGGAGGAAATGTGGCAACAGAAACTGTGGTACACTCTGTACAAGCATCCTCTCCACACGAGGCCTGTGAGTACTGCGTGCTCTAAACATGTCCTAGTGAATGAAGGAAACTCTTTCACTAGAAGTAGGCAAAAGGCGAAAGGAAACTTAGTGAAAAGAGACTAGCAACTGGGAGAAAAAAACCAAAAACAACTATGTCCAAGCCTGCTGTAGGATAGAAAGACTTGTACAAATGCAATTCAAAGCCCTTCTTCAAAAGTAGTTAGAGTCCCCGATAAAACAATTTTCTGGTAGACTTTCATGATATTTAAAGATCTTTTCTGGGAAGAACCACCCAGCCGGCCTTCCAGTTTGGAAAATGCCTACATCTCTCATCTATCTTGTTACTAACCTGGTCATCTTTGATCAAATCTTTTTTTTTTTTTTTTTTTTTTTGGTGGTTATAACTTCTCTCTACCAAATAGTTCTACAACTTGTAGGCATTTTTGAATTTGACTTCCTCAGCCACCTGCCATCCAAAGAATATTTGAAAGAAGATGGTGATGAAAGTTCTTGATCCTTTCATGTGAGAAATTTTAAAACATCTACGTATTTCCCAACTTTACAGAGCAATCCTCTGAAATTCCCCCAGGGAGTCTTAACTCCTGTTAGTGTTTTGCTAATATTAAAAATTCTCAGACCCACTCGATTAAAATTAGGAGTGATATTAGGGCCCAAGTTGTGCAAACATACTTCCTTGGTTTAAGACATCTGGTTCTTTACAGTTGCAGAATCAAGGTTCAAAGAAAAATTTCAACTGAACTCAAGTATTTTCAGTAAGCCATTACTTGTCATTTCTATGGGCACAATTTTTTACGTGCAGTACTTGTATATGTACATTTTTTTATTTAGTTATATATTTTTGCCTCTTTCCCTCCCATCCAGGCTCCAGGCAGAAATAACAGGAAAGGAATTGAGAACGAAGTAATAAATAAGTGAAAAGTAACACAAAATCACAAAGCAAGTTTGAGAAAAATATAAGATAGCCAGAGATCCTCAGATCTTAGCCGGTAACAAATGCACCAACATCTCATGATGGTTTTGCCCACACAGAGACTTCTTGGCCTTATCCTCATAGTTTCTGCAAATCAAGGGCCAAACACAGGAATCTGCATTGCTAAGATAATTTCATGTGGTGGAGAGATTAGTCAAAGCACTACACTGAGAACCCCTGGGATATGGTAAGTTTCTTCCAGGGGGAATTCCTTTTGGGGGCCATCATTTTGAGACCAGACTCCTCCGCCAAGCTCTCAGACTCTCCTCCCCCAGACAGGGCAATGGATGGGGAAGACTGAGACCAGTGTTTTACCTTCTTTAACTCCTAGGAACCCTGAGAACAGAGATAAAATGCAAATAACAGCACTTGTTTTCAGTATAAAAACAGCAACAACAACAACAACAACAACAACAATAATAATAATAATAATAATAATAATAAGAGGTAGGAGATATTCTCTAGCTGGATTATTAATTTTTCTAAAAAGCAAACATTCTTTGCGAAGGCTCATAAATTACGGTACAATATAGGCACATAGTTGTACCTATGCTAGAAATTTGTGAAATATGACGGAAGAAGTAATTTAAAAGTTTCTTTGTGCTCTGCCCAGAGATTGCTTCTCAGAAATTCTTGGCTGGGGTTAAATTACATTCCTTAATATAATTTTCCAAAGTAATTTGCCTTTCTTTGCTGTTTTATTTTTTCTGCACCACACATTTTCAGTGATAGTTTCCAGAATCCTTGCATCTTTGCAGAAGCAGCGTTGCTTAATTATGGATGTTAACATGGCTGGGTCAGGATTAATGGATTATGCGGTCAGTATTATGCTGGAGAATGTTTCTGAGGATGTTTTTGGACGGGATGAACATGCAAGCCGCTGGACTTGGAGTAGACTATGAACTGAATGTTAGCATTGCCCAAAAATATGTATGTCGGTCTCTAATCATGGGATGGTTTGTGTCTAGCTGTTCGCCTAATGCCTCATGCAGTGGTGGGGTGGCTTCTAGAGTTTGTGATGAATTTATGACCCAATGCTGGGGTTATGGGTGTGAGTGCTGCACCTGCCCTGGGGGCAGAGAGTGTGAATACAGTATAAAGAAGGGAGAGGGGCTTAATAGCTGCTACAGCCACTGCTCTTCGCTTTGCTCTTTGCTGTTTCCAGCTGCCCTCTGCCATGTGCCGCTCTGCCTTGGAGCCAGCTGAGTATGGACTGAACCCTCCACTAACTGTGAGCTGAATAATCACTTTTTCTTCCTTTACTTTAGGTGGCAGGTATTGTGCCCCAGAGACAAGTTGCTAATGTGATGATCTGAGCAGGTGGAGACTGAGGGAAAGTGGCCCTGAGGGCAGTACCGACAGTCCCCTTCCTGGTCTCCCAGGGTATGGCTTCACCTCTTCTGTTTTGGGAAGACAACCAAAAGATTTATTTTTTTATTATTGTTATTTTTACTGCGGCTCCCATGGAATGTAGAATCTGCTGTTCTCCTGGTCTTGGACATCCCATGTTCTACTGCTGTGAATGACACAGTTCTGGGCTTGGCGAGCCACCCAGATGATGATGTTTTGCCTTGAATTTCCTAAGTGATCCCATCACTTCTCAGGCTACAGCAGAGGTGCAGAGAGAGCTTATACCCCTATCGGTCTAAACAGAGTAAAAGGCCACCGTCCCCGGCAGGAGGAAATCTGCCACCAGACCTCTGTCTGTCATGGCTGCTGAGGGATTCTCCTCCCTGGGTCTCCATCCTGAACCCTTCGCCCCACTAACAAGCGAGTTTTGGACTCGTCATCTTCCATTCTTAGAATACACCTCACATACACACAAATCTCACCAATATGCACGGGTCGGCTTATGGGGGTTCTGTTTCTCTGGAAAACTCCAACACAGGGACCAGAATTGGAAGATGAAGGATGAAGAAGCTGCATTGTGCTCTGAAAAGGAATTGCCTTTGCCATCTTTGTGAGATACACACTGGCATTGTTTGCAGTGTTGCCTCTGCCTGATAGGCAGTGCCTCCTGGAGGCTGTGGAGGACAGGGAGAGCCAAGGGACGCCGCCTGAAGGCTCCTGGAGCCCTCACTTTCCATCCTGCAAAGAGTCAGCTGCCCGCATTTCATGCCGGCCACGTGCTGTGGTCAGGCCAGGCTTTTGCAAACAACACATTCTCTACAGAATTATGTTTCACATGGAGAGGGTTTTCAGGAAATGTCTATTCCCATCCACTGTCTATATTAACAATTTTATTTCCCAAATGAAAATTAATAACCAGGCCAGCAAGGAAAAAGAAGACTAATACAAGTTACTGTTTTAGATTAGAAAAAAAAAGAGTTATTCTTGAAGTCTCTTACACATGTATTTTAAAAAATTGCAAAGTTAAACCCCAAGATGTACAAAGCATTTTCCTTTTTTATTTCTACTAAAATCTTCTGATAATTTTATTGTTAATATCTTTGTGTAGTTCCATAATAAGGAATTTTCCTACATTGGTATTGTTTGTTTTACATTCTAAAGTGATTTCCTTTTGCTAAATGCAGTAGCTCACTAAAATAAATAGCACGAAGAATCTAAGAAAGAAGCACCTAGCCTGAGACCTACCTCCCTGAGGAAATGAGTTTAAAAGAAAATGATTCCTTAGGCTGATCATGAAAGGGTCTCATGAAATGCAACCGTGCCTTCATGGGGTAAGCACCCAGAGAAACCTGGTCTGATCACTCTTCAAAAATAGCTCACAGTCCCACTGTCCTAGACCTACAGTATCATTGTCCTATTGTTCTGTGTGTGTCTCTCCCATATAAATGTGAGCTCCTGGCAGACTCACACCACACCTTCCTTTTCCACTGGAGTATCATCAGGCTATCATACCTGGTGATACTCCAGGCTCTGGTACCAGGCAGTTATATGAAAGAAATATTTGTCTATTGCATGTGTAGACTGCGTTATGCTGTGAGTGCTTAACTAGCCCCACTGATGTCTACTCCTTAAAATGAGCAGTTTTCACGATTCTGACCTTTGGTCTTCCAGTGGGAACAGACCAAGTTGAGAAGCTGACGTCTCCTTCTTTGTCTACTCTTCCTGATCATGGCATTGCTATATTGTCATCAGCTATACTAGTCCTGCCAGGCCAAGGATGAAAGGTACACAGAATCAGGGTAAACATTAAATTCCATAGTTCCAACTGGAACATCAAAACAGTCTGCACCGAGTTGTGGGCTCCACGCAGCTCCGTCCCTAAGGCACTCTTGGTGGTAGTTTCCATGGCTTCCCTCTTAGGCTGGCTTTGCTCCCTCTTTGCATGATCCATGCTCCTGGCTTTTCCAAACTTCTGGGGTTTCCACTGAGTAGGCTTCTCACTCTGCTTCACACACTGCCCTCTCAGGGACACACTGCCTGGCCTCCTAGGCCTTCTTCTGAAATCGAGGTTTCTGTCCATATTCAGCCGGCCCCATGGCTGAGTGGCACATGGCAGAGAGCAGCAGTTCATGGTGGCAGAACAGCAACAATGGCAACAGGGGAAGTGGAATAACCAGTGGAACAGTAAGCAACAGTGGGAGTCTGTCTCTCTATATTACATTCAGGTTCTCTGCCTTGGCCTATCTGTCTTAGGCTACACCCATAATCCCAGAAGAACTCAGACTCATAATCCCACCAGTACTAAAACACATAATCCAAGGGATCATGAGGCAAGGGCCAAACTCTAGAAGTCCCCGCCCCATGATTGCATGAGGCTTTGGGGCAGCAAGTAGACATAAACCACAACAGGGCACAACTTCATTCAGATTTGTTTTCTTCTCACATTGTATCATGATCAAACTAATAGAGAGTGTGGCCAGAATAAGGTGAGACAAAGTAGCAGCTGTTTGAAAAATGAATTAGTAGATCAAAAAGGGTATAAGTGTAAAACAGCAACTTAATGCTAAGAGGAAGAGTAGTCATTTTGAGGGTTGTTCTTGTTTTTTAATGTATTTGGCTGTTCCAGTGTGTCATTACACACCTAGGACTTGTGGTGATCTTCCTGCGTTCAGCCTTTCCAGTGCGGGCATTACAAGCATGTGCCACTGTACATGGACTCTGGGCAGCTCTGCACACCCTGAAGGCAGGGCTGGTATGGCATGTGGCGCCAGGATCCAACTGCAGTCCCTGTGCTTGCCTAAGCAGGTGCTTTAGTTCACTGAGCTATCTCAAAGACCCTGTCATTTTTAGTTTTAGTGAAAGTTAGAACAGATAAAAACTAGGGATGGTTACGTAAGTGGAAAGAGAGGAATTTAGGCAGTATTGAGTTTAGATAATTGTAGCAAATTGAGGGAGGGTGTTAAGAGCTAAGGAAAGAACAAATGAAAAAATCTGAAACTTGTATATCACCCAAAGAATGCTAAATAAACTGAGGGGAGGGTAAAGAGAAAAATTTCAAAACATAAATATTGAAGATGTAAATATTAATGTGCAAAATAACTTGGAAGGGGATAAGATGGAAAATCTTCAAACTCAAAGGAGATTTTTCTTTTATCATGGTACCACAAATCCTGAGAAATATGCACATGGTTATTAATTTGAAGAAAAAAATATAATGAGAATCATAGTATTTAACATATGCGAAGGAAAAGAGGGATATAGTAATTATTTCAAAGCTTAGTATATTTAGAATAGATCAAAGATACTTTCTCTCTCTTTGTTTGTTTCTTCCTTTGTTTGTTTGTTTGTTTCTTTCTTTCTTTGGAACGGGGTTTCACTATGTAGCTGGGACTCGTAGTGATCCTTCTGTCTCAGCGTCCCCAGTGCTGGGATTACAGGCATGTGCTACCATGCCTGGTTTTAGTGGCTGACAATGCGCATCTTTGGTTCTCTGGCTGGCTCCGCATATGGTATTGGGTATTGAACCTGGGGCCCTGAGCTGGCTAGGCAGTTGTTTAGATTGCTGTGCTATCTCCCCAGCCCAAGGACATTATATTTTGGTTGCAACTGTCAGTAATATGGTGATCTTTTGTTACTACACATAGAAAGATTTCCCAATAAGCTTGTATCATGTAGAGATTATAAAATGCTAATAAATATTTTGGAATTACTAGTTCCTTTGACAGAAAAATAACTTAATGGGGAATAGAAAAGTATTGTACAGGGAAAAAAAAAGATTTACTGTATTGATGAAGTTGACTGTATTATAAAGAGGAGACAGGACCAAAGGAGGAAACATTTATGAAGAAATTAAAAACCAGAAAAACAAGCAATTTCAAACCATCAAAGTGGTTTTCAGTTTTGCATGCTATGGAAAAGTAAAAGTAAACAAAGGAGAACTCACTTCCTATACAGGTCTGCTCCGCTTTAGTAGGATGTTTGAATAGTTAGAAATGAGATCAGGTTTGCCGGATTTAGTAAATAAGAACAGAAAATATCAAGTCAGTTTGAATTGCAAAGGGGCACATGTATACTAAAACATTATTGGTGGTTTATTTGAAATTCAAATTGAACTGGAGATCGGGTGTTTTACCTGGCAATTTTACATTGCTCTCACCAAGATTTCACCTCTCAAGTTGTTTGCACACTGGATAGACAGAGCCTAACCAAGACATTCAGATATATAGGAATGAGGGAGAGAAACACGTGAGTGATTTTATGATACTTAGAGCTGTACTTAGTCCAGGACTGGGGAATTTTTTGCTTTTGTTAAAGGAGCAGAGTAAGAGAAGCCCAGGATTGCCATGAAGAAAAAGTTATGCGTGTCCTTGGCCTTATAGATGCACAACTTTGCCTCCCAGATGAACAGGAACTTTCTTTAAATATTGACTTGCTTCAGCCCTGTACATTGAAGCTACGGTTGATCCTAATTATTCAATCAAATCTCAACTACTCAGACAAAATGATGGTCTGTGAACATTGATGGCATTCTCTTGGAGAGGAAGAGACTTGTAACTGGTTACCACGTTTGTCCATCTGGACAGAGAAGCATCAAGGCATCAAGTTTTGCAAAAGTAAGATCACAGCTGACACTGAAATCCAAGTTACCTTCCCATCATTGAAACACAGAGGGATGAAGACATCTGAGAGATGTTCTTTTTGGTATCAAAAAGTCTTTGGGTATAGAAGAGCTGAATGGCAATACAGAGACTACACCCTCTACGGAACACTTGAAATTTAGCTCTTCAGTATTTATTTCTCTGACAATTACATAACGATTCAGAAAGACATGCTGGGCAGGAAACGTGATGTTGGTGCTTTGTTGTTGGCCAAGATGACTAGAGCTAAGACCAAGTCAGCACTCTGGGCTTGGTGACTGCATGCACCAAGTGTCCTGTAGACCGAATGCTCTGCGGACAGAGGTCACCTGCTGAATAGACTCAAGCTCCCCAGTCAGGGTTCAGACCTGAGTCAAAGGGAAGGTAGCGGGTTATCACAGTAAATAGTTATCTTAGCCATTTACTCCAAAATTGGAAAGGAAAACTCCTGAAGTTTGGGGTGAAAGATAAGGACACACGCTCATTGGCATTATGTAGGTGTGTCACGAGTCTGAGGCTTTCCTTGTAGAGGCCTTAAACTTTGATTCTGGCCATTTTACCTATGTTTGCTCATTCCCACGATTCTGCAGATGCTTAGACCACTGAGCAACCTTCCCAGCCCATTATATCAACCTTTTTTGTTTTTCTGTACTGGGTATCAAGCTCAGAACCTTGTGCTTGCCAGGCCGGCACTTATGCCACTGAACTATCTCCCCAGCCATCCATGATTCTATAAAACAAGTACTGTTTTTGTCTTCAAGTTTTAGATTTAAGAAAGGAGACGTAAGAAACTTTATTCAGCCTTTTAAAATTTGCTTGTCTAGGAAATGGTAGAACTAGAAGACAGGAGACAGAGTTCGTGCCTACTGAAGCGTTCCTGTTTTCTGTATTACAAGACATTTTTGCCCTTGCTGGGAAGTGAATGCCACTGTCTAAGAAACAGGTGAGACATGGATAGGATTGCAAAGAAAATTTCTCTCGTTAACAGTTTTGTGTTTCCAACATGTTTTGTTCTATTGGTCAACTGCCAGAAATAGTGATGAAAAACCTATAACCATTGAACAATATCCAGTAAGCACACATATTGCTCACACGAATTTTGTAGATCCAATACACTCAGTGGTTATTGACTTTAAGTTCGTATGCATATTATGAATATATACCAGCTAAGAGGCAAAATTTGAGATGAGTACTCAAGACATGCAGAGCATTATGCTAACATTTTTATTAGTGAAGAGTTCCCCATATCATCTACTCAGTGATGGACAGATGTTTTATTTATGAAATTACGTGCTTTTCTGCCCTTTATAAAAATTTCTTGTGAAATGGATGATGAATGGTTGATTCTTTTCCTTCTTATATTAGACTGCATTGAATTGTAATCAGCTTAAGGATATTTGCCCTAAATGTGTTAGGATACACCAGAGGCAAAATTTAAGAGTGGATATGAAAATCGTGTATACCAGGGTTGGATTCCTGGTACTGTACACTATGCCAGCCTTGCCCCCAGTGCACACTGAGATGATGACTGAGTCCAGGCATGGTGGTGGGTGCCTACAATCTTAGCACTGGGGATACTGAAAACAAGAGGATCACTATGAGTCTGAGTTGCATAGTGAGATTCTACACCAAATACATAAGAAAATGGGTATATATATAAGGAAGCAAAGTTTACAGGCAACTTCTATAAAGCACAGTAAGTTAAAGACTCAGGATGCTTTTACAGCTATTATTAAGAGGCAATTAGTAGTTGAGTCTATCTATGCAAAGAGAGAAAGAAATAAAAGGTGATTATTAGAAAAAATGTTGGAGACTTGGATTTATAACTACTAGGAAATAAGTCCAAATGAAGAAACAGTAGAGAGGAAAAGGGCTCAAGGGTCTAGTATGATGACATAATCAGGATGTGTTGGACACAGAGAAGAGAAGAGAAAATGGGTAGACAGTGTTCGCTAACATTCAGTGGTTCTGATAATAAAGAAAAGCGCTATAAATTGTTGGGAGGCAGTGCATTCTCACCAGTGCCCAAAGCGCTTCCTCCTTACAATGATAAAAAGAAAACAAAAGAAACAAAAAAACTATTCAGAAAGAATGGTGTGTGTGTGTGTGTGTGTTTATGTGTGCAAATCAAGCTTTGATCTATGCAGGCCGAGGCATAATGTATGGTCTACTACTGTGTTGTCATCAGAACTCGGCCACAGAAGTTACATTTCCGGGCCTTCTATGCTTTCTATTGACTTTAATCTTGGTCTTAACCATCCAGTAGAAAAGCCTGAGTATGAGGTATAAAAAGGAAAGCCATAGTAATATTCTAAGTTGTAAAAGGCTCAAGTCAATAGCTTCTAATAGTGTCAGATGAGCTGACAATCCACTACTGTTATGGATTACTAGACTATACAGCTAATTTCTTTGTTCAATGAAAAGAAAGATCAGTATTAATGATGTTTAGACAGGAAATCACATCTGCATCGTGTACTCTGAACAATTACAACGAAGAAAACAGTATGTAATGTATTAATTATTGTAAAAAATGAAAAAAAGAGAAATCAACAAAGCTCAGACATTGTGTACATTGAAAGAATAATAAATGTGAATGTTTAAAACCTGACAAAAATATTTGGGCAGGGCTGTTTTAATGACTGTAAATGGTCATAATTACTGTGTTTACTTTTTGGTTGGAAAAGGAAGAAAAATATGGAGACATGGAAGACACCAATGAATTGCACACTAATGGACAGCTGCTAGAGGTACCGGTGGGAAATCATGACCCTTATTACATAAAACTAAGTGGAGTATTCAGCGCTGATCTGAATGTGCACATCCAGTATGGACTTGTTGACCTACATCCAGGTATGTATAGAGTCCCAGCTCTGTCCATAGGGAGCATCTGGAGACAAGGACACCAGAAGGATTATGAGCACACCTGTTACTTGACCTTGGCCTCTAAAAATTTTGCTTCATGAGACAGAATCAAGAAGGACTCCTGAGAGAAAATGCTGACTTCTATCTGTGGAACAGAGGTACAAGGTAACTTGGAGGAGTGCTTAAAAATGGTGACACCCTGGTGCAGGGACGTAGTGATCAGACAAATCTGGAACATGAGGGAACTTCAGGATAAAACCCAAAGTGATAATGAATGCCCTGAATAAAAATATATCATCATTAAGGCAGTAAAAGTATACAAAGAAGTAACAAAATCTGATTAGAAAAGGTCATTTCTATATTTCAAAATAACTCCAAAACCTGGTGGAAAATTCCAAATGGAAAAATGTTTTTCCACAGTGGAGAAGCTATGCATTCAACACCTGGGTAAGTCAGACTTTGTCAGAGAACAGAACCAATATGTTCTCTCTGTGTGTGGATAGTGTTACAGCTGGTGTCTTGATGTCCACTCAAAAAATGCCTTGCGTGCTCATAGGCAGGCTTTTTCAGTGGTAGTTGGATATAAGGTGTGTGAATATGAATCAAGGGAATATTTACTGAATGAGTTTACCGCAGTTCTGGGTGTGGAACATGGAGGCCCCATCCTTGGTGTAGGTGGGGCCAGCCAATAGGCTCAGAGCCTGGAGGGAACGAAAAGGGAAAGAAGGAAGGCTTTCTACTTTCTGTTTGACAAACCATGGATGGTTTCTTCTCTGCCAAGCTCCTCTGCCTTTTCAGCTCTTTTCTGAGCAAAAAGCAAATTGTGGACTGAAATTTCTGCAAACTGTGAGCTAAAATAAACCTCTTGTCCTTTAGTTTGTGGGTGTCAGGTACCTTGTCTCAGCAATGTGGAAAGTACCTAAGACAGATTTATAGATTTATAATGTATTCTTGCTCTCCCTTTCCCTCTTTCCTCCCCCAAATCTCTGTCTTTCTGTCTCTCCATTTCTCTGTCTCTCTCTGCCTCTGCCTCTGTTTCTGCCTCTGTCTCTGTCTCTGTCTCTCTGTTTCTATCTCTGTTTATCCCTGTCTTTGTCTCTCTGTCTCTGTCTATCCATCTCTCTGTCTCTCTGTCTCTGTCTCTCTCTCTGTCTCTCTCTCTGTCTCTCTCTCTCTCTCTCTCTCTGAAAGAGCTCAAGTGGTTATGTATTCTAACACAATCAGGGTCTTCCAGGTGAATTTGCAAACTGGAGATCCAGGACAGTCTATGATTTAGTGCCAAATATTGGAAAACAAACAAATACAAACAATTGTATCCGAAGGTGTTCCATCATGAATGATTTTTTCTCATTCAGTATAATAGTGTTTGTTTGCTTATTTTACATCCAAAGTTTGAACTGAAGAGCAGAGGCCTCCCCTCACTAGAGGGTAGGAGGCTGCTTTGCTCATCTACCAGGTCAACTGTTAAGTCACACCTACAAACATGCTCCTAGACATGCCCAGAATAGCTTTGGATAAATGCTAATGCTCTCTCTGTGCTAAATAACATGATGCATAAAATCTGCCATATTATGACCTTCATCAAAAGATTAAAATTATGGGATAAGGGGCTGGAAGGATAGTTCAGTAGAATAAGTGCTTGCCTGGCAAGTGTAAGGACCTGAGTTCAATCCCAGGTTCTGCAAAAATAAGTAGATAAATAAATAAATAAATAAATAATAGGGCAATTTGAAATTGTGCCTCCCCTGAGACATTGCAGGATGGTGAGAAAGTCTCTTCCTCCTGTGTCACTCTCACCATGGTGAGGATAATGCGAGTGGGAGGAATTCTTCAAAACTAAGGTCCGCCAGTCATGAAAATGCCCAAGGGCTGAGTGTCAAGGAAAGCATGAAACATTTTTGCAGACCGAAGGAAGTTAAGGACCCAGGATGCTCAATGCAGCCTATAGCCCTCTTCTCATTGTGCTACGCAGGGTACTCTTGAGGCAACTGGAGAAAATCCCAGGGGAATCTGAGAATCGCAGGAAGTGGGACAATGAGGACGCAAATGCCCTGGTTGTGGTGCTTGTGTTGTGCAAAGGGCAGAGAAGATCCTGTGTGTGGTAAAGAGACTCTGAAGTACTCAATCCGGAGCCATCACACATTTTCTGTAAGCTTGAGGTTGTTTTAAATAAAAATCAGTAAGAGATCGATTTGATTTTCTGTTGATTTTTTTTTTTTTTTTGTACTGCAAGTACCTTGTAGTCTTTACCATGCT
Organism: Myocastor coypus; assembly: GCA_004027025.1. NCBI lineage: Eukaryota > Metazoa > Chordata > Mammalia > Rodentia > Myocastoridae > Myocastor > Myocastor coypus. The sequence goes on from PVJA010000261.1 coordinate 93,049, forward strand.
AATTTATGTTTGGAATTTCCAGGAGAGAAACACAATACACAGCACTTCCCACAGATTTTCCTTACACACAGCATCTCCTGGGAACTATAAGTATTTAAAAGCAGAATATTTCAGTTAAAAACTATAAGGAAATATAATAAAAAATACTAATGTTTAAGTAAATATAGCATTTAACTACCGTTGGATAAGCAGCAGTAAACATGGTCAGATTAATAATTAAAACAGTTATATAAAAAGGAAGTTATTAAAGATAATAAAGATGGTATATTAATTTTTTAAATATATAAATTTTATTTGTATCACTAATCCTTTTATAAAGGGCATTTCCCTTTTCTTTTTTTCTTATTTTTTCTTTTGGGTGGGAGGGAGAGGAGCAGGTGGGAACTGAATCTCTTAATTGGATCTCTGCATAACCTTGTAAAATAAATGTGTGTGTGTGTGTGTGTGTGTGTGTGTGTGTGTGTGCGCGCGCGCGTGCGCGTGCATTAGTGTGGAACCAGCAATCACTGGATTTCTCTACTTCTTTTGTATGGTATACTTCTTTGATTATCATTATTCACTCGTCTCACTACAACACTTTGATAGAAAACTTTTAACAATTCTTTGGAGTCTTACCAAACCACTATGCTTTTAGGAATGAAGCTTGTGTAGTTTGCAACCACATTTATAGGGTTATAAAAGAACTAAATTGTAGAATTAAAACAGCAAGTCAAGAAGGCTTCCTGCTGAGGTAAGGGCACAAAGGCTGCACACCCTGGGAACCAGAGAGTGAGCTGGGGGCTCTGTCAGCAAGGGGTTCACTGGGCCATGGACAGGGGCAGCCTGCTGCACAGAAGGAGGAAGAAGGGGTTATTAGTCCTGCCACAAGGGCCATCAGACATGGGTCTTGGGGTGGAGTTGCTCTCTATGTACTTCAAGTTGTCTGATAAGATAGAACGCACAATGAGTGATTTTACTGAAAGAGGGTACACACTTCTCTTGAACATGAGTCTCGTTCTTTGACTAGCACAGTGTGGAAGCATAAAATTCCAGAGGCTAAATTCAAGGAGGGGGCACAGCTCGTCTCATGATTCACGGGTAAGGAAAAATAAGACTAATTCTTAACAAGTCAAATGGCTAATAGTGTTATTATTGAATCATAGTAACCACATCCATTTTTCTATCATCACAAGATTTGATTAGTATTTCTTGCTCATTATAAATCACACAGAAATAATTGTTCTTTATGGGAAAAATAAGGAAAAATGATATCATTTCTAAGGTCAATGTCGAGTGTTCCCTGTTTTTATTCAAGAAATAAGAGTGTTAATCTTTCACATCCCCTACCACAAAACATTAATTTTTGTGTATGATTTAGGAGAGATTTAGGAGAGAGATCTAATTTCATACTTTCACATATGAATATTCATTTTCAGTACACTATTTATCAAGGACACTATTTTTTCACTGAGTATTTCTGATGTTCTTAGCAGGACTATATATATATATATATATATATATATATATATATATTCAATTATTTCTGGGCTACTCTATTGTATTCAGCTTGTCAATATGACTTTTAATGCTATACAATGCTGTTTTGATTTCTACTGACTTGCAACATACTTTGAAGTGTAGAAGTACATTCCCCATTTTACATTTATTTGTCAAGATAATTTGACAATTTAGTATGGAATTGTGTTGTTTGCATATAAGTGTTTTGTCGAGACAGTCGCACTGCATAAACTAGGAAGGTTTCGAACACATGGCTTTCCTCCTCCTTAAACTTCGTGAGTTCTGAGATTACAGGTATGTGCCACCATTTCCAGAGTTGCATATGATTTTTAAGACTATCATTTCTATTTCTGTGAAGAATGCCTTTCAGATTTTGACAGGATGACAGTGAATCTGTCAGTCACTTTGGGGAATGAGGGCATTTGGCTATGTTAATTCTTCCACTTCTTGCACACAGGCTATCTTCCTGTTTATTTTTTCTTCATAATATTTTGTGGGTTTCTTATAGCTTTCAGGGTGCAGACTTTTATTTTCTTGGTTAAATTTATTTCTAAACATTTTATATTTGATACTATTGTAGATTTTGTCCACTTCACTTAGCTTTTAGTAAATATAAGAAAATACAAATGATACTGTATGTTCTTTTTGTATCCTGCCACAAAAGCACAGGCAATAAAAGCAAAAATAAACAAATGAGATTTAATCAAATTAAAAAGTTCCTCTACAGAAAAAGGTAAAATGAACAAAATGAATGGGAAATAGAATTAAAGAATAACTTTGTAAGCCATATATTTGATAAGGTGATAATAGCCACAAGAGAAATGAACAAATGACTTAATAACAAAAATAACACACACACAGACATACACACACACACACACACACACACACACACACACACACCTTTAATAAGCTGTTTCAAAAGTGAGGTAATAGCATGGGTTGGTGCTTTTCCAAAGAAGATGCACAAACATTTAGTAAGCACATGAAAAAGCTCAAGACGTAATGACTCATTGGAGAAATGAGAATGAAAATCGCAATGATGTGTCACCTGCTGTCTGTTCACATGGCTCTGTTCAAAACCATCGGGGAGAGTAAGTATTGGGGGTGTGAAGAAAAGTGTACTGTTATGTTCTGTGAATGGGGCCATAAAGTGTTCCAGCTACTAGGGAACACAGGGCAGAGGTTCCTGGAGAAGTTAAACCACAACTGCCTTAAGATCCGGCGATCCTGTACCGGGGTTCATATCCAAGTAGATGAACCCTTGAACTTCTGCAGCCCACGCAGCAGTCTTCACAGTAGACTGCCACCGTATTCACAAGAAAACACCACAGGGAAGCAACTCAAATGTCCATGGGTGAATGACCAGTGGAATTTGATGTTCTGAAATGAACTACCATCCAGGCTTAAAAAGGGAGGAAACCCCGCCAGCTATGACAACATGGGTGAATGCGGAGGACAGGATACCAAGGGAGTTGTGCCGGGAGCACACAGGTACCGTATGATCTTATTTACAGGTGGTACCTATACAAGTCAAACTCATCAAAACAGAATGACAGAGAGGTTGCCAGGGCCTGGGGGTGGGGTAAACAAAGAGATGGTGGCCAAAGGGTAAAATAGCTTTCATTTATAAAGACATTTTGGAGCACATGGGTGGAGAAAGATGTGTTAAATCATTTAATTATGATAATTATCATATATATCAAATTATATTAAAAAATAAAGGTTCAAGTTTTGGAAGAAAAGCTAAAGTGTTAATTTTTTAAGATTTTTGGATGCAAAATAAATTCAACAAGGGAAGGAATGAAAACTCAGAGGTTTATTTAAAAGTATGTTCTTCGTTTATCATACGGTCAACACATTAAGCAAGTAGATCATTTACTTCATTGCACGTCAGTATTACAAAACTTTAAATCCTTAAAAACAATACAACAATAGGTGTACTTTCACACATACTGTCAACTTGTAAACCAAGGTACAGCAGTTTCTACAAATACCTTCATTATAGCAAGATTTATATTGAATATTTAATAATTTTTAAAAAATTATAAATCATGAAGTATTTATAAAACCAATAATAAGATATTCCATAATATTCTTCCTTTCTCAGGATAACGCTTATTTTTTATTTAAACATCTTGAAATTTGAATTCAAACCTGTGTTTATTCCATCAGCAGAAAAGATGAAAAAAATAGTGCCTTTGTCTACATAGACGAGAACACAATTTAAATGCTATGTGTGAAAGTATTGATTACTGCCCAGGAGTTCCTGCTAAGCTGGAATAAAACACTGTCCTCAGCTGTAATTCCATTAACCCAACTTGATAAAATATGAATGGCCTTTTCCACCAAGTTCATTTGAAAACCTGTCACTGTACAAATCCTTGCAGATACAAAATGAAACACTCAGTATCATAGGGGCTGCAGATTTTGTTTTGACTTGTAGGAACGTTTCCTCTTTGTCAGTTTTGAGTTTGCAAGATGGCTCCCACGGAGATAACAAAGCTTTTGCAGTTGGACCACCCATCTGCTCCATTGTCAGGTCTTCAAATGATTTCATTGATTCAGAACCAGCGGAGTTTTGAGCCATTGAGTAAAAGCTTGACTGAAATGTATTTTACCCTAAAAAGCCATTTTAAAGAGAGCTTAATCCAAGCTCCTTCTTGTTTCTAAGCAGTGCTGTGGATCCCAGGGCATAAATGAATGAGTTCTTTTGCTGACTGGATGTCCTCAAGGTCTTTTCAGACCAGAGGCAATAGACACATAGATGCATTCAACCTTCCCCTCTAACGGGGTCGCGAGGCTTCACTTTCAAGAAAGGCCTCACTCTTCGCACTCCCCACACAAACATGTTTCTTCCAATTAAAAAAAAAAAAAAAACTTTCAGCCATGCTTCTCTCTATATTGTACCCTTTTCCTGCTCCCTGTAGACATCAACTTATTTATAATACCTAAAGATCAATACCTTCTGGTTTTAATCATTTTATTTTTATTTTTACTGAAGACTATTTCAAGTCAACACACTCTTTTTTTTTTTTTTTTTTTTTTTTTGTCTTTTTGAGACAGGGTCTCGCTATGCAGTTGAGGCTGGTCCTGAGCTCACTTTTGTAGCCCAGGCTGGTCTCGAACTCGCACCGATCCTCCTGCCTCAGCCTCCCGAGTGCTGGGATTACAGGCGTGAGCCACCACGCCCGGCTTAATGTGTATCGCACTCATTAAGGATGCCTCGCTGGAAAGGTTAGGGTGTGGCATCTGGACCTCATCTTATCAGCCAGTTATCAGGGCTGGGGCCTCTTGCTAAGATGTGGTGCTCACGAATACTGGCCTCCACCGGCATCCGGAAGACAAGTCTGTTTTGTTGTTGTTGTTTGTTTGTTTTATGTATTTAGTACAGGGTCTACAGGGTCTCACTTCATAGACTGGACTTGTAGTGATCCTCGTGTTTCTCAGCCTCCCAAGTGCTGGGATTACAGGTGCACGACACCACACCCAGTCTTAGTGGCTCTCTCAGCGCGCCCTGGGGGTGGGGCCAGAACAGCACACTGTGAATCGAATCCTGGTCTCCGCATCTACCTAAGCAGGTGCATTAATCCCCTGAGCTCCGGAGAACAAGTATTCGACACTTCATTTGTTTCGCTTATTGTCTCTCCCCCAGCCCCTCAACACAGAATCTAAATGAAACAGTCCTTGCGCTTTCCCCATCTTTTTCTATTCTCCCTCTCTTAGCAAATTCATCCACACCAACGAGGTCAAGTGTTGTCTGCACCCTGAGGGTTCTGGGAATTTTAAATCTCCAACTGTGTCTCTGCTGAATCCTATATTTGTATATCCAGTGTTTATTCAACACCCTTCCTGGTGCGCTGAGCAGACAGCTCCATTTCAGCACTCCTGAGGTTGACCCAAGCAGATGTAACCCCTGGGGAAAGCAAATGACACGAATGTCGCCTTACTGTAAAACTTCACCATTTTAAAAGATTTTAGATGGTGTCACTGAACAGCATGTGGAAATACCACATAGAAAATGAATCAATTCCAGACAGAAAGGTCACTTTAAATAGAATTAAAAGCAACAGCGGCATGATGGGGAGGGATATTTATCACTGAAAGCCAAAGTCATTTTCACTGAGTATAATTGTCTTAGTTACTCTTCTCTCATTGCTGGGACAAATACCCAACATTCAAAATGAAGGAAGGAAATGTTTATTAGCTCACAGTTACTGGAGGTTTCAGTCCATCTTCAGTTGGCCCAAGGCTGAGTGGAACAAGGCAGAGAGCAACCAGTTCATGGCGACGGAACAGCAACAATTATGACAGAGGCAACCGACCAACCAGGGCAATAGACAGCAACAGCTCTAGTCTGTCTGTCTCTCTTTATATTCCTGTCAGGCTCTCTGCTTTAGGATATCTGCCCTAGATCACACCCATAGTCCCAGCCCTACTCAGACTGATAATCCCATCAGTACTAAAACACATGATCTCAGTGACTCATGAGTCAAGTCTCAATCTATAGAAGTCCCCACCCAGTGACTACATGAGGCTTTGGGAGGACAACTAGACATAAACCATAACATTCTGCCCCTGGACCTCCAAAGTCTCATACATATCCCTTTTTACAAAAGACATTTTAGTCCATCTGGAAGAGTTGCCAAAGTTCCAATAGTTTCTGCATTGCTGAAAAGTCCAAATGCCAACTCTCCAAGATCCAAGGCAAACTCTCATCTGTGAGCCCCTGTACAATAGAAGAGTTAAACATATCCAACATTCAAAGGCATAACATAAATATTACAATTCTAAAAGTTGCAAACAACAGGGTAATACCAAACATTGGGAACAACACGTGTCCAAAATCCATCAGAGTAAACATTAAATGCTGTAGTTCCGACTGGAGCATCTGAAGCAGTCTGCACTGAGTTGTGAGCATCATGCAACTCTGCTCCTATGGCACTCTTGGTGGTAATTCCTATGGCTTCTCTCTTAGGCTGGCTTTGCTCCCTCTTAGCACAATCCATGTTCCTGGCTTTTCCAAACTTCTGGGGTTTCTACTGAACAGGCTTCTCACACCCAGCTTTACACACTTCCCTCTCAGGGGCACACTGCCTGGCCTCACTGCCAGGCCTTCTTCTGAAATCGAGGTGGAAGCCTTCTTAACCTCAGAATTCCTACATTCTGCATACGCCTATGTGGATAATGCCAAGGGTTGCTGCCAGCTGGAGCAGTAGCCGGCCTTCCTTCTCTCTTGGCTGAAGGGATCAAGGGCCTACATTGCTGAGCACTCTGACCCTGATCCCGAAAAAAATATTCTTCATGCGGGCACCATTTTGGAACCTGGTTTGGCCGCTGCCACCATTCGGGTACTTGGTTCTCTGCGATTTTCTTCTCAAGGCAAAGCCTCTCTCCCTTGCAATTCTGAGGCTGCAAAGGGTAGAGAGCTGCCACCTCTGGTGATGCCCTCAGGCCATCCTTTTGATTCTTTGGTTCTTTCCCAGCAATGGAGATACTTGTAGCTCCATCTTTGTAGTCCACAGCTTTCCTGGTGCTTCCTTTCAGGCCAAACTCAGATTTTAAATCGTCATTTTTGGCTTTCTGCTCTTGATTTTCAACATAAATCTGGCTAAAAGCCACCAATAACAACCATTCCACCACCCCAATGGTTCGCTGCTTTGAAATATCTCTTGAAAGATTAATCAGTCTGCCATGCTTAATCTCAGTCTTAGGCAAAGTCTCTGGGCACGAGCTAAATTCCAACAGACTTTCAGCCAATCCATAGCACAAATCATCTGGAGTCCAATGACCAATGCTGTCCTTTTTCCCAGCAGAAACCTCAGCCTGATCTTCACAGGCAGGCCTTTCAGTCTTCTGGTCTGAGCTCTGACCAAAATCTCCCAAGCTGAACAGCCAAAGCCGTTCTAGTGCTTTGCTTTTAGGTGACATCTTTGAACCTTTCCTATCTCTTCCTGTAAGCCATTCCCAAAAGCTTGTAATCTACATGGTCAGATTAGTCACAGCAATGATGCCACTCCTGGTAGCAAATTCTGTCTTAGTTACTCTTCTCTTGTTGCTGGGACAAATGCCCGACACTCAAAATGAAGGAAGGGAAGGTTTATTAGCTCACAGTTATTGGAGGTTTCAGTCCATATTGGGCTGGCTCAAGGCTGAGTGGAACAGAGCAGAGAGCATCCAGTTCATGGTGGCAGAACAGCAACAAAATGGTGTCAGAGGCAGCCAACCAAACAGGGCAGCAGAGCAACAGCTCTAGTCTGTCTCTCTGTCTCTCTTTATATTCCTATCAGGCTCTCTGCCTTAGGATATCCGCCCTAGACTACACCCAGCCCTACTGAAACCGATAATCCCATCAGTACTAAAACACATAATCCCAGTAACTCATGAGTCAAGTCTCAATCTATAGAAGTCCCAGCCCAGTGACTACATGAGGCTTTGGTGGGACAACTAGACATAAACGATAGCAATAATGTTTACTTCTAGTAAACTTTTGAGCTAATACAAAAATATTTTAGAAAAATTATATATATATATATATATATATATATATATATATATATGAAAGGTAACTCAGAAAATAATTTTCCTGCAGTTGTAAGATGTAGGACGTGTGAAGGCCTCTAGTGGCCTTGAGTGGTGCAAGATAATTGAATTTGTAATTGACAGTTGCACTGTATCGTGAGCAATGTGGCACCATATTTGTTTCTGTAATTATTTTAGAACTTTTAAATTGTGGCTTCAGTTTGAAAGGCCTTAGGACATAGTAAACACCACCAAGATTATTGAGGGCTCATTGTTGGTGATGCTTTACTTAACTCCCAAGTAATTTAGGTCAATAAATCTCTAGCAAATGGTCTCCCATGCACTAGCTACATACATGCGATGGTGCGAGATTTTAAACCTGTATAGAAGACAGAGTTCACTCTCCATTCAAGAAAATATATTGAGAGAGGCCTTAGAGGGCTTGACAGGAGGATTCAGAAAGTAAGTCTTATTCACTAAAAAAGAATCCACTGCAATTTGAATTAACATGGGAATGCTTAACATGTTCAATTATAGAGGGTATCACAGCCTGCCGGGATTGTGTGTGTGTGTGTGTGTGTGTGTGTGTGCATTTGTGTATATGTGTAAGACACACTGACAGAGAGGGGCAGAGAGACATAGACTGTGGTAATGGGTATCTGGGCTCACATATTCCTTTGAGTCAGTTTTCATGGTAAATCTTTAGATATAGATATAGAGATATGGATATACATATATGTTATATATACATATATATCTTGAGTATGAATGCAAATTTAATACTTAGTGGATATATGTAGAAATCCTCTTCACTGAGTTTCTCTGGAGAACCCTATGTGATGTTTTAGGAAATTTTGAGTCTCTTCAAGAGACTCAGAATTTTATTTATTTAAAATAAATTATTTTATTTATTTAAAATCCTGATGTCATCCCCGCCAGATAGCTCAGTAGACGAAAGCACCTGCTTAGGCAAGCAGAGGTGAGGTTCAGTCCCCAGCATGCCATGCCGGCCCCACCCTAGGGGTGAGCACTGAAACAGCAATGGAGGCTGAGTGCGGTGGTGGACGCCTGTGAGCCCAGGACTTGGGAGGCTGAAAATAGGAGGGTCACCGCGAGTCTGACCTGTGTAGTGAGACCCTGGAGCCTCTGTACTAAATACACAAAAAATACAATAAAACAAAATAAAGTAAAATCCTGATGTAGCAAAAATTTAACCTGAAAGCTCACCTGGAAATTGAGACTCTATCTTAGTGTGCGTAATCTTTACCACTCATTCCATTTTTTTACTTATGATGTCTTTTAGTATTTAAACCATGCACTCTGCTTTAATTCACTACATTTATTTTTCATGAAACACAAATCCTTTACCTGTAATATATGCAAATGCAAATCACTTCAGCATGTATATACCAAGTTGCCTTCCTAGGAGAATTTATCACATTCTTCAAGTATGGAATATATACCCAACTTGTACATAAAGGAGAAATCGTACAAGTTAGTAATTTAATCACCATTTTTTGGGGCAGTATTATGTACTTTGGCCTGAGATTTGCTCATTTGATAAATGTTTTTTAAAATAATGGATTTTACGGGTTAAGTAGTGTTTTCTTTTCCTTAAAGTGACTATACCTAACTGCTCATTAACGGAAATACATTCTTTATTTGTCGAATGCATTTAGCCCAGGGTCTACAGGGTCTCACTACACAGGTGGGACTCATACTTATTCACCTATTTTCAGCCTCTCAAGCACTGAGACTACAGGTGCGCACCATCACGCTGAGTGTCAGTCACCCTCTCAGCGTGACCTGGGGATGGGGCTGACAAGTCATAATATTTTCATAATGAATCTGCATTTACTCTTTTGTAGAATTATATTCATTATACCTTTGATGATCATCCACGTTAAATGTGAATAGAGTATAATCTTTTCTGAGTATATACTTGTGTAGATGTAGCTTTACAACTATCATACGATGTTTGTCAAGTTTGTGATTTTTGAGCCCAAGCTCAAATCTGTCATATGCTACTGATTATCCCTAGGTTGGTAACTTAGAAGAAATAGAAATAAGCTTAGATCAAACATTTTTATCCTTTCATTGACAAAGTTTATAAAGTGTAAAATTTAGCATTGTTGAATACATTGTGAACACAAGTAAAATTTTTCATAATTTTTTTACTTTTTATTTTTATTTATTATTTATTTATTTATTTGTTTATTTATTTATTGTCTTTTTGAGACAGGGTCTCACTATGCAGTTCAGGCTGGCCTTGAGCTCACTTTTGTAGCCCAGGCTGGTCTTGAACTCACACTGATCCTCCTGCCTCAGCCTCCCAAGTGCTGGGATTACAGGCATGCGCCACCACGCCCAGCCATAATTTTTTTAGTCTGGAATGTGTCTATGACAAAACATTAATGTTTTCATTGAAAGCCTAACAATACTGACCTATATTTTGTGAACTTACTTATATTAATTGATTAATTAATTTATGTATTGTAGGGAAAGGTCTATTGGGTCAAGGTGGTCAGGTCTCATTACTAGATTGGATTGGTAGTGATCGCCTACTTCAAGGCTCCCAAGATCTGGGATTACAGGCCTGAGCCACCACACCCAGTCTCAATTGCAGGCTCAGTGGGCCTTGGGCATGGGGCTGGCACAGCAGGTCTGGGGATCCAACCCCCAGCCCCTGCGCCTGCTTACAGTCACTTTAATCTGTTAAGCTATTTGGCCAGCCCAAGAACTTAATTATTAATACCATGCTTTTAGTCTGTTGTAATAGCTTATGAAATACTAATTTTTAGACCTAGGATTATTCAAAAATTTGGGATTTAATCTTTTTAAAAAATCTATTATTCAGTCTAGTTTGACAACCAATATCTCCTTCTGTACATTTTGTTTTATTAATTTCAGATTCTGTTTTTAGGATTTTACATGGTGTGCCTTATACATTTTAATTTTCTCATTTCTTAAATTTTGTTTTCTTGTAAGTGCTTGCCTGGCAAGTGCAGCATTCTGAGTTCAATCCCTGCTACTGCAAAATAAATAAATAAATATATAAGTAAATGAATAACTTTTGCTTTCTTTCTGTCTTACTGTTTTAATTTCCACAGGTTATTATTATTATTATTATTATTTTTTTTTTTTTTTAAGAAGAGTCTACAGGTGTCCAGGGTCTCACTACTCAGCTGGACTCCTAGTGATCCACCTGTTTACAGTCTTCCAAGAGCCAAGATTACACTCTCGCACCACCACACCCAGTCTCAATTGTTGTCTTAGCGCACCCTCAGGGCAGGACTGGCATAGCCAGCTTGGGGATAGAACCCTTGACACCTGCATCTGCCTGCAGGTGCATTAATCCACTGAGCTATTTGGCTGGCCCAAGTTTGCATTGTTGATAACCATTTATCCTAAGGCAGGTAACTAGAGGTTGGACTATTTTTATTATTTTCTGACATTATACTAATCCTAATTACTTTTATTTTTCTTTGAGTCTAGTACTTGTTACTGTTATATTTACTATTTTCCTGTCCTTTTACCTTAAGAATTTTCCTACCCTGTTTAATAGTGTAGACTCATTTATTTTCATCTTTCTTCCTCTAATAATGCAGGGATTTATGGTTATAAATGAACTTACAGGTGCAAAAATGGTAGCAGTGCAAATGCAAAGCTCGTTTGTCTCTCTGTGTGACTGTAATTGCTTCTTGCTTTTCTGTTTTCTACTCCTACCTCTCCTGGATTTTGCTTCAAGACAAGTATTTTATTAGTTTTTCCCACTTTTCTAATATATTGCTTAACATATAACGCTACGTGTTTATGATGCTATTTTTTTGTCTCTACAAATAACCAAAAGCAGAGAAACAAAACCAAACATGACACTGCATTTAAATCTGGCTGAATCCTGAGAGTAAAACAGCCCCATGCTTTGCTCTGTGCTGATTTATTGTCCCTATTCTTACCTGAGTTAGCAAGTTCTGAGCTTATCTTTTAATTAATTCCCAGTGAGCGAGCGGGGGGGGGGGGCATTAAGAATGCTGCAGCTGATTCTGCCCACCTGCTCTTGTGCACCTGGGAGCTTTTCTTTTAACCGAGACCTGCTCAAGGAAGATGTGTTATTCACATCTCCTAAGTTAGTGTGACAGCAGGACAGGGTGGAATACTCCTGAAGAGGATGGCACCTCTTCATAATACCTGATACACAATCAGGTATCATCCTGATTATGAGAACAAAAATAAGCTAAGGATAAGAGTTACACAGAAGAAGCCTTTCCTTATCACCATCTACATTGTCTTGTGCAGTAGGAGAGGGATACCACCCCCATACCAGAAGCTAGGAGGACTGGTCACCTAGATGAGTTACTTCCGTTTCAGACTCACAGAGAGACTGTGCAGAAACATCCCGGAAGGAATCAACAGATGCCTCACCGGAGAGTAAGCAAACCACCCTCCTGCGCATCGCTCGGAAAGTGTTTCAGGGACAGAGCAGGTCTTCCTATCCCTGGCGTTTTATTCAAAGGGGAGCCCTTTGAACTTCAGAACTCTGCCCCTCGCTTCGCTGATGCCTGTTCCGTTGAGCACCAGGCTTCGTCTTCCCTGAATGGATAAATATCTCTGTAGAAATCGATTTCAGCTGGTGCTTCTCTGCCTTTCAAGTCCATCCTCACTGTTTTAAAAACAGGCAATATTAAGACACATAAACCTCAGGGAAGAATAATTTAGTCATGCATCTATCTCATCTATTTGCTTTCGAACTTCTTATACCCAAAAGAAAAACTGCTGAACTAAAAGTAAGACTTTGTTCTTCCCTCTACAAATGTGAAATAGCACTTTATTGAGTCTGTTTTCACAAATGTTCCATTTCCACCCCACACCGATGGATTCCTATGCTTTTGGGGAGAGTGTTTCCCTCGGATTGGCTGGTCCAGTCCTCTCAGAGAGCTGAGCAGGGTACCACCTTGGAAGACAGATAACAGCATCCGCCCGAGCAGAGTGAAGGTGTAGGCGGACCTTGTCCACTAGGGGAAGCAGACATAATGACTCTCCGTCGGCAGCTGCAGGGAGGTTTAGTCACACATCTTTACAGCAGACCCCGGCTTCTTAAACTTGGGCTTCCTCCAGTGAAATGAAGCCAGCTGAGAGTGTAGACTCTGCGGAAATTTGGCCTCAGGGTGTCGATGCGTATGCAGACACTGTCTGCTCTTATGGCCGTGAGTAATAAGCCAGCATTTGTCTCTAATGCAAGAAGCACTTCACTTCTCGCGGCATCCACGGAGAAGCGGTGGGCTCGCTTTCTGTGTGTGAGTCTTGGCCCCTCACAGTGCTTGGTTCTGGTCTGTCTGAATTAGAGTGTGTGAAGCCGCCACGGAGGTCGTGTTGTAGCTCGTCCTGAGAAGGGCTTGCTTGGGGAGAACAAAAGAGAAGGGGCCGGTGGTAAACTAGTCCACGGGGTGGCCCCCAGCAAGAAATAGGGGCACAGAGAGATGGAAGAAGGGATGCCGAGAGCTACAGTGGGAGCTTTGAAACCAACCCAGTCCACTTTCCAGTAGCGCCTGCGATCTGCTCCTCTAGGGTCCCTGAATCCTGCTAAGACCATTGCCTGAGAGGGTTTGAAAGCGACGGCCTCACTTCTCCTCAGCCCTGTTAGAAACTTTGGATTCATTCTCACCCCAATCTCGTCCTTCACGTTGAAAACGAGGAGGCCATCTGTAACTAATTCCAAGTTTCTTAAGAGATAAAAATTGGACTGAAAAGAAAAACAAAAAAAAAACAAAGAGAATTTGCAACTAATTTTTTAAATTTCTCCAAAGTATCCGGGCTCTACAAGACGTTTCCATATGTCCTTTGCTTCCTTCAGGGAAGTATGCTGATATAATTATGACAAACTTCTGTTTCTGCTGAACCTCAGTGTTTATTCCCAAATTCTCAGGAACTCCTTTAGCCAGCAGGGAAACATAAACATACATAAATATTTAGCCTTGAAAAAACTGAATTCAGTAGAAACTAAGAAAGGGTCCTAATTGAGAAATTTAAAAAAAAAAAAAAGACCAAAATGTAAAAAATAAAGCCATTTAAAAATCGGCAGGAGATTGGTACGAGTATGAAACCTACTATATCATTAGCTTTCATAGAGTCGAATGGAAGTTTGTATTTCTTAATGTCTACTTGAATTTATTTTTATGGGACTGCCCACTGTGGAATTTTAACCCTCTTAATTATAGAGATTAATAGCCTTTCTGTTATAAGGAAAATCTGTATTTGTCACCGTGTGATGCTATTATGCTACACCTTGATTAGTTAGTTTGCCACAATGAATAGTCCAGGATATTGATCTTTCTGGTTAAATTCTGGCTCAGCTCTGCTTTTTCTTATTTTGAAGAGGAAAAGAAATTCAAAATAACATAATGGGAGTGTAGCAATGGTCAATATATTGTGTATTGTTATCTTTAAATGAGTACAAGATTTTGGTATTTAACCATTCAACCCATATTAGTGCAAACTTTCTTTTCAGTGAACTAAGAGCCGTTAGTTGTACAACGATCTCAATTGTCCTTTTCTTCTTTTCTTTTTCCTCTCATCCTAAATGCTCCATCCTTTTGATGTTTCTTCCAATTATATAATACATATTGTACATTTTAGAACGGATTTACTCTTTCAATTTCTCACAGTAGGGGGGACAGCAGGACATTTGCACATGTGAATCTGTTTTATTTCCTTTATGAACATGGTCTCAAGTTGCCTCCATTTACCTGTAAAAGTCTCCAATTTGTACTTCATTATGGCTGAGCAGTACTCTCTTGTAAAAGCAGACCACATCTTTTTCATCCATGCCTCTGTTGATGAGCATTTAAGTTGCTTCCAAGATCTTAGCTATTGTAAATGGTGCCACTGCAAATATGAATATATATATATATATATATATATATATATATATATATATATATATAAAACATATATTATATATATGTATCACTGAGGTACGTGTTTAATTCTTCTGGGAAGATGCACAAAAGGAGGAAGAGCTGTGTCAAATCGGACTTCTGATCTTAGATTTTTGAGGAATAGACACACTGATTTTCACAGTGGCTGTACCAGTCTACATTCCCACTAACAGAAGAGAAAGGTTCCTTTTCCCCTACAACCTATCCAACATTGTTATTGGTTACTTTCTTTATAACAACCATTCTCTCTGGGGCGAGATGAAAATCTCATTGTTGCTTTAATTTACACCTATCAAGTGATTTGTGATGAAGACTTTTTCATATATTTATTTGATGTCTGTATTTCTTCCTCTGAGAAGTGTGTATTTATTTCAAATGCCTATCTTTGGGTCTTTAAATATGGGAGAGCTAATATTTTTGAGATTTTATATGTTCTCTATAGTAATCATTTGTCTGAGGAACAGCTAGAAAATGTTTTTGTTTTTCACACATTGTGGGTTGCCTCTTCATTCTGTTGAGGGGTTTTCTTGTGCAAAAGGTTTTGAATAAGATGAGATCACAGTTGTTGATTCTTTGTGATAGTTCTTGTACAAACAGGGTTTTATTCATAAAGTACTTGCCTACACCAATGTCTTCACGAGTTTTACCTATTCAGGGCAAAGGAGACAGCTCAGCTGCACAAGCGCCTGTCTGGCATGTGCAAGGTGCAGAGTTCAAGCTCCAGTTACCCTTCTCTCCCTCTGCAAAAAAAAGTTTTACCCAGCCTGCCTTCCAGCAGGTTGACTGGTTTTGATTCAATATTTAGATCTTGGATCCACTTTGAATTTAGTTTAGTGTGTAGTGAAAGCCATGGGTCCAATTTTCATCTTTGGCATGTGCCGCTCCAGCTTTTCCACCTACCTTACTACAGAGGCTTTCCTTCAGTGCATGTTCTTGGCTCCTTCGTCAAAGACAAGATGGCTGAGTCTGTCTGGAGTTCTTTCTGCCTCTTCTACTCCGTTCCACTGGTCTTCTGTTTTGCTGCTATCACACTGTTTTGCTGTTGTTGTTGTTTGCTTGCTTTTCATCACAGTATCTTGGTAGTATAACTTCGAGTCCGGGATGGTGATGTCCCCTGCCTTGCCTTTGCTGCCCAGGATTGCCTTTGCTATTCTAGGTCTCTTCTGCTTCCAGATGAGTTTTCGGATTATTTGCTGCAGTCCTGTGAGGTATGCTATTGCAGCTCTGACTGTCGTTGTGTTCAATCCATGCGACAGTTGTAGAGACGTGAGCATTTTCACGGTATTGGTTCTTCCCCCCCCAAGTAGCAGATGGTATCTTTCCATTTTCTGATATCCGCTCCAATCCCCTTTCTGTGTACTATATTTTTCAGCATAGAGGTCATTTACATCCTTCATTAGATTGATTTCCCAGGTATTTCATTATTCGGATGTTATTGTGAGAGGTATAGTTTCCCTAATTTTTCTCTCAGTGAATTAATCTTATATACAGGAAGGCTATTGATTTTTGACTGTTGACTTTGTATTTGGTTATTAAGTTTAACACTTTTTTGTAGTGTTTTTGGAGTCTTCTCTATAGAGTACCGTGTCATCTGCCAATAATAATTTAACTTCTTCCTTTCCTATCATTATTCATTTATTTCTTTCTCTTTTCTGAATAGTCTGGCTAAGGTCAGATCAGCTGCCTGCAGTGTGCTTTCTTCTAACTCTCTCTGGTTTTCTACTCCCCACGTCCTTATACCAAGCTTCCTTCTAGGCACCCTATTCTTTTTCTATAAGATTCCAGTTGTACTCCGTTAGGGCTGAAGCCCACGGCCTCCTTTCCACTTGATTCTCTCCGTAGGAGGTCCCTGTTTCCAAACATAGTCACATTCTAGAGCTGAACTTTGCACCTCTTTTCAGTAAAAATTCGGGAATGGATACAATTCAGCTCAGTACAGTTGAAGTCCAGATAACCGTCTCGTGCTGAAACAGGCTACACTGTGGCTCCGGGGATCTATTCCTTCCATTCCTCAGTGCGCTCTTCACACTGTTACGACCCTGCTCTTCCTCCATCTCACCCCTGGTCTCCTATCCCTACCTCCGCATTCTAGACTGGATCCAGCTCCTTGTCAGGGCACAAAAGTACTGTCACTTTCTTTTTGCCTATGTCTTTATCTTGTTCTTCTTTCACATGCTTTTTTGGGGGGTGGGAGATCGGGCAGGATCTCACTACACAGCTCAGACTTATTGTGATCCACCTGATTTCTGCCTCCCTAGTGCTGGGAATACAGGCATGGGACTCCATTGCCAGCTCGCTGCACCCAGGTACAGGTCTGTCAAAGTCTTCAGTGTACACTTTTATCCAGGTTAAGTGCCCTGGGCAGTGTCATACGTTGTCAGCACTCTAGGAGTCTCTAAATAAAGGATCTTAATCAAATTTATACATCTTTCCTGTGTTCCCAGAGTTCATAGCCATGCACCCTCAATAAATATTTCAATAAACTAATAAATATTACACAGATGAACCTATATGACAGCTCCTTGTAACAAAGCTCTTGCTCAACATTAGCAGACTGTTTTATAGGCTTAGACAGACTGCAGTTTGAAATCCCTACTTGATAGAGCTAAACTTCCATTTTTAATCTAAATATTGACATTAAACGTATTTCCCTGGGCTTTAGCAGGGCTTTGAGAGAAATAACTTGAATATTGTGAGGAACCTATCATTATTATTATTGTTATCATTTTGACATATTAAAGGGGCCAAGATCACAACCTGAATATTTAGCTACCATTACTTATTGGCAATTTCCTAAGATATGTGATGAAATTGTGGGTAGACGGAAGAATCATAATCCTACTTACTATATAATTTTTCAGTGGACTAGTCACACATAACTAGGTTGGATCCACCACAGTCAAATTGGTTTGGAAAAAAGAATCTAGGAATCCATAAATCACAACTGTATTCCCAAACTCCGATAGCCTTATAATTATCTGGCTGTTCTGAGATCAATCCAAATACATAATTACTCAAAAATGTAAATTGTTACTGATTACAACCAGTGGGTTGAAAAACAAATGTAATTAGAGAAATACTCGGAGGAATTTTACAGTAAAAGAGAGGGGCAAGGTAAGGAGGAGAAGTCCAGAGTGATGCATGTAATTTGCTAAAAGTATGGTTTAAAAGGAGGTTCTCAAATGTCAGCCTGAAGTGGAGTTTCCAGTGAACCCGTTAACCACAACACACATAAGTGGGTTCCACCCCTGAGTTCCTAATGTAGGAGGGCTATGGTGGCCAAAGAACCTGCATTTCCAACAAGAATGTCACTGATGCTACTCTTGCTGGTCAGGGGTCAATGCTGACACCACTGCATTAGAAGACACTTAGAAAGCTGCTACAATTTTCATGTTGTTTTGCTGCCCTGGGGTCCACATGCTGGAGACACATGCTTACCACAGTAAGTACTGTGGTAGTGCGGAGGTGGCTAAAGCTTGAAAAGGCAGTGGGAAGTAATCACAATGAAGCCAGGAGGCGGTACCCCCAGAAGGGACCAAAGCACAACTCAGAAGAGTTGGTTAATTTCCTGGAGATTGAATTGCTCTACAAAACCAAGCCTGCCTGGAGATTTGGCTCAGGGGCAGAGTACTTGCCCAGCAAGCACAAGGCCCTTGCTCTCATTCCCCTCACTATAGAATAAAGCAAAACAAAATCCCCAAGCCTTATCCCCAAGTCTCTTGAGTTTCCTTTCTTACCCAAGGCCTTTGTTCCTCTTACACATTTTTCCTTGCGATGTCATGTATGATAAAACCAAGACAGAGAATAAAAAAAAAATATGACTGCTTATCTTGGAACTGTGAGCCTCTAAAACTGTGCAACTGTAAAACCCGTTGCTTAGCAAATAACCCTATGTCAGATATTTTGTCATAGCAAAAGAAAGTAGACTGAAACAGGGAGGTCGGCTTTTCAGCAGAGAGTAAATATGTGATTGTGGAGCGATATTTCAGTGATTTGGGGGATGGGAGAGAGAAGCAAAGGAATAATCAGGACAGAAAGCAAAGGGCCCTCTCTTCCTGAGGAACGGCAGGAAGAGAACCGTGAGGAAAGGAAAGTGTGTAGGGCTTGATGGAAGGGACAATGGGTGTGTTCCCATACAATGGAGAAAGCTGTAACAGCTAGGCAGCGATAAGGTGCCTGTTCTTTTGTGATTTGGTCATTTTTGAAAATGTATTTGCAATCGAAGTGCTGCAGGGCTTCCTCTTCTCCCCTCTCTTCACAGTCCACTCAGTTTGCAAAAGGAAGCGCTCGGCAGAATTTTGTTTCAGTGTAGGTACTCCACATCAAGTGGCAAGCACGAAGGGGGCCATTTTCCCCAGAATAGTGAGACAGACTGAGATTATTAACTGGGATATCACTGTATTTACTCATAATCAAATAATTGCTCACATGACCTCCTAGAAATTATATTCATGGACAAAGTATGCTTTTATGCACTGCAACATTTTT
Organism: Myocastor coypus; assembly: GCA_004027025.1. Lineage (NCBI taxonomy): Eukaryota > Metazoa > Chordata > Mammalia > Rodentia > Myocastoridae > Myocastor > Myocastor coypus. Next base: position 112,491 of record PVJA010000261.1, read on the forward strand.
GTCTCTCAAAAAATGTGCTGTGCCTTCTTCTCCCAGCATTTCCATATATTCTTTTCAATTTTCTAACAGGAAAATTTTTTTTTTCTAATTTTCTAACAGGAAAAAACAATGTTATGAAGTCAAATTAAATTTTGCTTCTCATACTCTTTTGTCTTATTGACACCGTTCTATGTGTTGCTGTGTTATTTAAATGGAGTTCGGACGTTTGGAGGGTTGGAAAAATTTTACATTTCTAGAGGTTCTGGGGACCCCAATCTCATCTGATGTGGAAAGAAATCTAAAATAAAAAAGCAAAGTAAAATAAATAAATAAATAAATAAATAAAGGTTTAAATGAAACAAAGAAGGGGTAAGGGAGATAGCTCAGGGGCACAAGTGCCTGCCTAACAGGTGTAAGGTCCTGAGTTTGATCCCTGGTTCCAAAAAAAAAAAGACATTTAAACAACAAAAAATTAAAGTTAACTAGATTGTTCTTTTCTCCTTCAGGAACAGTATTTGTCGCTATCTTATATATAACCATATTGTCATAAAGCAGGCCAGACCCAGCTGCTAGGTGTCGAATTGACAGCTCTTTGCAGATCTGAAACAAGACTGTCTCGCTGTTCTAAGTCACCGCTCACCACGCAGACCATTAGGAGGAGGGTCCAGGAGCATTTCCTGTCCTCTCTGAGCAGACTTCCGGGATTTTGTAAGCCAATCCCTCCACAGTCCACAGATCCTCCTTTTACACAGAGCTGTTTACTTTGATTTCAGGACTCTCTCTCTCAGTTTTCAGTTCCAATCAAGGACGTGTTTCGTTTTGATTTTATGCAAATCTTATGGATTCTGCCTTTGGCTTACTTCCTGTATTAAACTTAATTTGTACACAAATAGAAACACACTGTATTAGAGGTTAGGGATCTATCACTGTCTGTGTTGCTGTCCTGAGCTACACACATTTTCCATAATTCAGTTTCCTACCCAGAAAGTCAAAAGGGACAAAAGGTACTAACAGAAAACTCCTAGGACTCCTCAGATCTTTCTGAGCCACTTGGACCCTGGTTTCTTAGCTCTAGAATACACATAATAAGTTATTTTATATTCCTTTTTCTTTCTTTGCTCATTTCATAACAGGATCAGATATGTACATTCTAAAATATTTCAAGTGAGGGTCCTTTATTTTATTATTTGAATTCTGAACTTACAAAACTCTAATAGGCTCATACCAGGGAAATGACAATAGGCAGCCTGTGCACTCTGTCATAATCTTTTCTCTGTCTCTGAGATCCATTCGGCTAACATTTTTCCTATCTCCTTCGCAAAGTATTTTATGTAAGTAGAATACCGTAGTGAGCTTAATCCGGCTAACAGTGACATAGTTTAATGCTTCATAAACTGCAGTTTGCCAGGCAACCAAATGCTGCAGACAAACTGGCAAGGCGATGGGAACCTCATTGCCCATGGTGATTTATGCAAAATGATTATAATTAATTTTTTTTCTTTAAGAATCTTCATGACTAGAATGCATATTGGTACCTGGAGCCCTCAAGCCAACGTTATTGCAATGCTAATGTTACGTTCCCAGCTGGCTCTCTGCTATGGAAATTATATGCAGATGACATATGATAATGACCCCAAGGACTTTGATAAAAATTTCCCACTCTGACATTCTTATTGTCAGAATATTACCATACAGCACATATGAAGAGAAATCCTCATTTTGCAATGTGTTACTACAGGATTAAATAAGGCATTAAGAGCCGGGCGTGGTGGCGCACTCCTGTAATCCCAGCACTCGGGAGGCAGAGGCAGGAGGATCGGTGCAAGTTCGAGACCAGCCTGGGCTACAAAAGTGAGCTCAAGGCCTGTCTGAGCTGTGTAGTGAGACCCTGTCTCAAAAAAAGACAAAAAAAAAAAAAAAGGCATTAAGGACATTTCTAGTTTGTGTTGAAAGAAAACAATAACTAAGCATTGGTATTGGCAGAAAAGTATCCCAAAACTTACTTTATAGCAGAATCAAATTTTTTAAATAGAAAATTAAATGAACGTAGGTGATTCCTATAAGGTGCTTTATATTGTCAGGTCTTTTTTTTTTTTTGTATTTTTAGGGAAGGGTCTACAGGGTGTTCAGGGTCTCACTACTAGACTGGACTCCTCGTCATCCACCTGTTTACAGCCTCCCAAGAGCTGGGATTACAGGCTCGAACCACCATGCCCAGCCTCCCCTAGGGATGGGGCCAGCACTGCAGGCCCGGAGATCAAACGCCCGGCTCCTGCACCTGTATTGTCATATAATTAGCAAAACAATGTCCTTTTCCTTGAGTCATAGGAAAAGATCATTTATGAATATGCTTGCTTCTTGAGCATGTATGATCTTCATGAAAAATCTCTTAGAGAGCTGATGCGTCAGACGACAGACTTGAGAACAGGAACCTTAGGGAGTAAAAAGAGATTTGGACATCATGGAGGACAGAGATTTAAAACCTTGGCAAGTTTTCTCAGATATTTCTCAAAGTATTAATCAACACTTTTGATGTTTTGCCCTGTGATATTAATATGTGTATGTATCTAGTTGTAAATACTTTTCTACTGTGCTATATGTGTAGGTAGGTTTTATTAGTGTGTAAACACTGAGCTGTCAGCATTAATTACAAGTATTTAGGCATGTGATGGTCATCTAGCTTTGTGGTGGGTATTTTGCAGATATTTTTAAGGATATTGTATTAGCCTTGTTTATATACTACATATGGTTGATAGTATAAGCTTAATACCTATTTTTTGGTGCGCAATTTCCTTCATGCTATCTTTGTGTATTAGTGAGAAACTATTGAAGACAATTACGTTCTTTGCCTTGGAGGTGTAATATGGAAAGAATTTAAATCATATTAGTGCTTTTACATAATAAAATTATTTATCCTTGTGCACAAAAATATCAGGTATAATTTTCTAAGAATACTGAGTATAAAACTGTTTTTTCTTCTTTACTTTAATTTTCACCCCTTCAATTTGATTTGTTTGTTTAGCTTAGGAGAAAAATTTTCCCTATAGCATCTGGAGGAAATGATATATTCAATGTAATATTAAAATGAAAAAAGAATGTGAGTGTCTCCCGAGTTGACAAGGGTTCTTTGTTCCCTCCTGAAGTACAGGGAGTGCTGTAAAAATGCGGTCACTTGAAGGTTACAGAGGGCTAATTTATCACCGTACAGTAGCCCAGGTATGGACTTTCATTGGCTAGACAGAACTTCAGGAAAGCTTTAGGGTGCTGTCCCCTAAAAAGTAGTTTATATTAGCATGATTTACAAAAGCAATGATCTTTAAAATTATTGTTTACATTTTCTTTTACTTCACAGCCCAACTTCTCTCTCCATCCACTAGTGCAAGCTCTACAGTGGACTGCAAGTAATGCTTCTCCTCTGCAAGACTTCCTCCTGTGGATTTCCTGCTCTACTGGAAATGTCTTCACAGTGTTATGAATTTGCTTTCTCTTTACTTTGGACTGTGAGGGACAGCTGCAAAAGCTAAGCAAAACAAATCTACTCTCGCAAATCTTGTGTTTGACCTCGCTTCCTTGTTACCACCACTGTGAGCCCTTAGGTCCTTGCCTCAATGGCCAACCTTCTTTCTTGCTTGTTTGTCTGTCTGCCTGCGTTCTCCTCTCCCTCCCTCCCTCCCTCCCTCCCTCCTTCCTTCCTTCCTTCCCTCCCTCCCTCCCTCCCTCCCTCTTTCCTTTCTTCCTTTTCCTTCCTTCCTTCTTTCCTTCTGTCTCTGTCTCTCAGTCTCTCTCTCTCTCTGATTCTTTCCTCCCCATTAGTACATATTGCTATGCAGATTCATGCCTGCCTATGTCATACACGGATTAATTTTGCTTCTTTGCCCCGTTCTTCTACCCTCCTTTTAATCCCTTCCTTTTCTTATAGTTTTTCTTCTAATTGTAATCCATCCCTTTTATTTATTCATTTTAGATTTCACGTAGGAAAATAATGAGATGCTTAGGGTCTTAAGTTTGGTTTATTTTGCCTAACATGATGATCTCTATCCAATATTTGAATTTCTAAGTCTAGATAACTTAATTATTTTTAACACGACAATCTTTAGTCCCATCCTTTTATTTTATTTTCTTGCAAAAGATTGGATTTTGGTTTTCTTTATAGCATATATATATATATATATATATATATATATATATATATATATATTTCTTATTCATACATCTTTTAGCAGGCACTTAGGCTTGTCCCATAGTTTTCCTCTTGTGAATTGCATTGTAATGAATATAGCTGTGCAGGTGTGTCTATGCTGTGCTGAAAATCTGCTGAGGTCTGGTATTTCTGGATCAAATAGAATAGAGCTTGATGCTTAGGGCATTTGCCAATACCTGACTGACTGGGACTGCCCATGCTCTGCCAGAGAATGCTGTAGCCTCCCATGTTCCAGTCATATCTGTGAGAACTGCATACCAGAAGGTGCTTTAACTATGTGCTCAGGGCTGAGACAAAATATCCAGCACTCACAACTTCAAAGAGATGAGTCACTTTTGGTTTACAGTTATACACCCTAATCTGTTGGTTTAGCGGGAGAAACAGTGTGGTAGAAAAATAGGTGTGAACAAAAGCTCTAGCAGAAGACAGATGGTCATGTTAGAGTAGCTGGGAAGCAGAGAGCAGAGGGAGGACAGGGCTTGTTCCTTTCGAGGGCACACTCTGGTGGTTGTCTCTTCTGGCCAGGCTCCGCCTCCTAACAGCCTAATCACCAGCTGAACTCATGAGCAGAGCATGAGTGAAAACAGCATCCACCCAGCCACCTTTCAGAAGCCACACCTCCGAGCACATAAATATTTTGGAGTTAATTTTGTTCTGCACTGGTACCAAAGCATTCTGTGCCTGGCCTCCAAAAGACTCATGCACAACTCTATGCAAAAGGCATTTAATCCTTCTCTAAGAGCACTAAAATATTAACTGCTCCAGCATTGCCTGAGAACTCCAGGTCCAACGTGCCTTCTTAAGTCCCTTAACTATGGGCTCTTCTAAAAGTGAAAAACAAACAAACAAACAACTTAAATACCTCTTGCTATACAATGGCACAAGCAAAATATTCTTACTTCAAGAGAAAGGGATAAGAGGATTGAAGGCAAGACTAAGACCTAGAGGGAAAATATTACATCTTGATATCATGTGTAGCACTCAGAGAGAGTTGTAGACAGATATGAATTTCAGAAGACTTATGCAGTTCTCCTCCAATGGCGTTGCTGGTTGAAGCATTGATGACCTATTTCATGGTGGCTTATGTCACAGCCTTCAGATTTCCTTAGCGTCTGCTCCATGTTCCTGGTTTCTCCAACTACATGAGGTCTCTACTGCACCTTCCACTCCACACTCATTGGCTCATGCTCTCTCTTCTGCAGGACACACTAGATAGCTTGTCAGGCCGTCTTTTTGAAGTCTCAGTGGAGGCCTCTCTTATTCTATAGCTTTTGAATTCTCCATGCCAATAAAATAAACCATGTAGAGGACACCAATGTCTGCTGCTCAGCTGCAGCAGTAGCTCGTCCTCCTTGGATCATGGCTACAGAGGACTCCAAGTGCCTGTGTTGGATAAGCATTACAAATCAAATTCCAAGGAACCGATTTGCAAGGTGATTCTCAGTCAGGATGTCCTGTGACTTTTTTTTGTAAAAACAAAATTTTTAAAAGGACTCCACTTAAACCATTTTGTGCCATTGATTCTGGGAAAAGTAGAGTCTTATTTATTCCTCAAATGCCTCAAGGTATTATTCTATCAACAAAATACCAAATATTTGGTGTATTTTTGACCATTACGCCAACTACACTTTCTATATTCCAACTTTTCAGGCTCTTCTTTTCTGGAAACACTGAAAAATTTTCAGATAGGCATTGTTTTTCTATTTTCAACATAGAGCCAAGTAAGAGTGGCAAACGGCACCCCTGCCACAGCCTGAAAATTGTGCTGCCTTGAAATTTCTTCAGCCAGATTAGTCTACTGCCTTTAATCTCATTCTTCCATAAAGCCTCATTGCATGAGGAAAATGAAGACAAATTTTCTGTCAGTGTAACACAGATTGTTTCTAGTCCAAATGCCAATGGAGTTCTTGTTCTCAAACAGAAATCTCCTAAGCCTACTCTTTTACATTTCAGTGAAAATTATGGTCTTCCGAGATCCAACCAGAATTTCCCATCAAACCCATTTTGGGCATCCTATGACATCTTTAACCGCCATTTTCAAACTATACCTCCAGTAAACCAATTCCAAACACTTTAAAGTCATATAGTCAGGTACCTTCAAAATAATATTTTCAAAATATCTCAGTCATTTTTTCATTTTGGAGACACAATACTTCAACACCCACAATTTAAAGAAAAGCTTTATTTTGACTCATGGTTATTAGCCTGGGTCATCTTATTCCAGGGTATAAGAGGTGAAGTAAAAGCGCTTGACAAGGGAAAATGTTCTTAAGACAGTGACTAAAATAAAATAGAAGAGAGAAGTCAGAGAGAAAGATATGCTCTTATTTCAAGTATTTCATAACCTTTTTTTTTTTCCAGTCAGGACCCACATTCAAACAATAATACGCTCAGTGGCTGAACTCACCAGTAAGCAGATGCAGCTACGAGTACAGTGCCTCTAAAATCCAACCACATGCCGTAATCCCTGACTCTAACCAAGATTGTAAGAGTTTGGGAACCATTTCTTATCTAAGCTATAATACCCAGGAATACTGAGCCTTCTTGTCTCTGATCTAATTTCCTTCCAATCATGGTTCTCTTTGCTTGTGGAAACTCCCAAAGAGTTTTCCTTCTTGCCCTTTTCTTGGGACTCTGTTTTCATGGCCTAGTCCAAGTTTTCCTATTTAGAAAAACAAACACGCATAGACCCAAACATCAATGAAGACTGTACTCTTCAAGACCTTTAAGTTGGAAGCCCCCACTGTGAACTTTTGGTATCGTGTGCGCTTGGTCTTCAGGTCTTCGTGCGTCACTGTGTTATCTCCCCCTGCCTCAGCGAATGCAGTGTAACATAGCGTTGAATTTATATACTCACTAACCAAATTCCCTCATGATTTGGGGACTCATTGGTACATCCTGGGAAATTCCTCAGCTGAAGGAGCAACCTTTCATTCCATACTTCTATTTATAACCAGGAGCACTCACTAATCTTGAGGACATAAGGCAGGAGGGATGTAAGGCTCTGTTAAAATGGCAGCTGGGGTTTCAGTCTCTATAGATAACCTTCCTTTAGTGTATATATGCCATTTCATCTATTTCTGAATATCAATTAATTACACTTTTTGAAAATTGAAATTGAGGGCCGGTGAGACGGTTCAGGGGTCTAAAGCGCCTGCTTAGGAAAGCTTATGCAACTGTAAGGACCACGGTTCGATCCACCAGCCCTACCCCCAGAGTAGGCTGAGCCAGCCATAATAATAAAAAAAAGAAAGAAAAGAAAATTGAAATTGAAAGGGAGATAATTTCCACACATAGTTTTAATTCTTTTCTTGGTTTTTGAGTCCTTAATTTAACAGGCAATGAATACAAAAGGAATATAATATTCATCTTTGCAGTAGAACGTAGTAGACATGCTAGCTGGCAATAGACTTCTATGTGCTGTTATTTAGCTCAGCAGTATAGGTACCACCTTCATTTATATAGATCAGTAAACAGTGGGGGGGGGGGCAAGCCTTTTGCTCCCAGTCCTTGTCTTGGTAAGAATGTCGCTGGTCAGTTTCCCTCTGTGCAGACATTCCTAGCACCAGTTGTACCTTTCTTCCCCTACTACCTCATATGGATATTTCCTTGTCACCACGCTGCTGCTTTTTTGGTCACAAGTTCTAAAACATTTATACATGTTTGGCACTAAATATAACACAACAGGTTGAAGTACAAAGATTGGAACCTAGGAATTGGAATCATACTTGTGCAATATACTTTGTTTACCAATATCATTAAAAAGAGCCGTGGACTTCTTTGAATATGAGGTGCTCTGAAATCTCACTGCCTCTGATCTATCCATGAGGGCAACAAAACCATTTGTCCCATCTTGGGAAGACCCAGGATTCAATCAATAGGGTTTTCCTTGAGGGGAAGAGTCATGAAACTGACCATAGCAAAAGCGCCACCGCTCTTAGTCGACGGGTGGTTCTGGGCTCACAGAGAACGCCGTGCCTTGAGAAGTCTTACACTGTAAGAATGAACTTCTCCACCATTAACATCAGCCTGTCATTCACGAATTTTGGCTCCAAATCTTCCCTGTAGTTCCCTACTAGGTCTTTGGAGCCCTTGAGGCAGCAATAAAAGTCCTTATTCATTCCCGTGCTTGGAAGCCTACCTCTCTGGTAGAAAAAGCTTCTCATCAAGAACTAGAAAATTAGCTCTTCCACCGATGAATACAGTTTCCTAGGGGGCCAATCCAAAGCTACAGAACACAGCTGTGTTATTTTAAAACCCATGTTGTTTTGTTAAACTCTATTGCTTTAAAGCAGAGTAACGATCCCATTCTATTTCTATAAATCTCCCGTTGAAGTTACTATTCTGCGTCCTCTCTCCAGCGCCCACTTGCCTATAAAGGAAAAGGGTATTGACTCCTCCTCTGGCTCTGATGGTGGTTAATGACTCTACTCTTTGTTCAGTACCCCTGTCATGGACCTTGGTGTCTGTGCCCTTCTGTTTCCAATGGATCCTTTATTGTTTCCGTTGCTATTCTTTTGACATTCTTTTTTTTTTTTTTCAAGCTGCTGCTCTTTTTATCTCATGCCAGCTCCCTCCACCCCCATCAGACCCATCCGGGCTCCTGCAGGGCCTCGGGTATTCTCTGTGTTTATTCTTTTTCTTTTCTCTTTAAAGAGAGTGAAAAGAAAACGTGAGAAATGATGCCGAGTTTCACTAAAGAAGCGGATAAGAATGCAGCAGTGGCTGCTACGTTACCTGTTGTGGTCTTCAGATGAGTTGCTCAGATGACCACCTCTGAGCATGCCAAATTAGTCAGAATTATAAAAAAAATTAAAAAGGAGAGAGAAAAAAGTGAAGCATTGGTTGTTCTTTTCCACACACCAGCAGAAATCAGCAGGACATCATCCAACCTCTCCTGTGTGTGTGTGTGTGTGTGTGTGTGTGTGTGTGTGTGTGTGTGTGTTTCCCTGCCATCTGTCTTTTCTCCTTTCCCTTATCCCAGTTGTTTCTTCCTTGTGAGCAGTTTCCTGCTCTTCATTTATTCCTTTTGCCTTACCCACCCTCCAGAGCTCCCACACCACTGCCCACATCAGGCTCCTTCTTTCTGCCCATTACAAATTAAAATGTAATTCCCACCTAAGGATTTGTGAGAAATGCGAAGGTTCAGGCTTTGTATGCTGCCACTAAATCAGAAATGTCCACAAGGGGATGAGGAATCTTTAGTTTCACAGGCAGCCAGGTCATCTCAGCATACCATGAAGACTGAGAGGCCAAATTCTCACATGTTAACATCGAGTGTCTTCTCCACTTGCCGTGAACCTGTATTTCCATCTTCAGCCTCTTTACCTGTCCCCTCACTGCACCAGGCATTCCCCTAACTGAAGCAGCCCACCAGCCTTATGCCCTGCCTTCCTGCACAAAGATAACTTGAAGAAGATAAAATAGCTTTGCCAGCACCTACTTCTCTCTGCATACTAATTCTACATCTCAACACATTTGTGAAAATGTTCTTCTCAGTGTCCTCTGTCAAGAATTCTCCATCACTTTCCATGCCAATAGAGCAAGGCCCTATAAAGGGGTGGGGCAGGGAGAATCAGTACAGCAGTGAAAGGCAAGGTGCTACAGAACAAGAGCCCAAAGCTTAGTCATCTCACCTTAAGCTGCATTTCTTGGTCTATCTTAGCCTCAGTTTCCCTACCTTTGAAGTGGGAACAGCAGCTCAAATATTCATTGCAAAGTAAAAGAACTAATTTATTTAAAGTAACACAGGAAAGATCTCTATGTAAGAAAAAACTTATATTGCAGTGTTTGATATGGGAAAAATGGCTCTATGGATTGAGTAGATTATACAGCATGCCAAGCAGACAAATGCATTTACTTAGAGCACTCAATACTAGTTCAAGTATTAGCATTGTGTGTGTGTGTGTGTGTTGTGTGTGTGTGTGTGTGTACTTGTCTCCCTGCACAACTCTCACCTTACCTGTAATGAACTATTGCCAAATGTATCTTTTCCATCCTCTTCTTTACACAACAGTGTGGTACCCTCTATACGTGGATTAAAATATGTTGCTTCAACTCAATGTATATTTAATGCAGGTCCGCGGTGATACATTCTCTCCAGAAGCAACTGGATGCCCTAACTGCGATACCCATGGTGCTATGTTTAGGCACCTGTGAGATTTCCATTTAATGGTTACAGTGCAGAATGTAGGCTCTTTGAAGACAGAAGGAATCCTTACATCTGCTCTTGAGGAACTCAAGCTTATCACATCGATTTCAAAAATTCAGCCACTACTTCATCTAATCACTTAGAGGATTATAAAATACTATATTGATATACATTACAAAAAATAACATTTCTGTGATAGACTTTTAGCAAAGGTCCACAGTGCTCCTTCATGTATGGTAGACACAAAGCATTGGTGATTACTATGGCTACATTATTTGCTTCCTCTTCTGCTTTTGTGAGAATAAATATTACTTGCTGTAGCCACTACTGTGCTGGGCAAGAACCATAGCCGTGCTACAGTGAGAAACAGCGTCAGTTCTAGGAGGCAGGGATCATTGCTTTTTTTGGGTAGATTGGGCAGTTTTCACTGAGAGGCTGCAGAGCCTGTCCATGACATTCACATGAGGCGAGGAAGCGCGGTGGTGCTTTATTTGAGCCTTGACTGGCCCCCAAGTCCATCCTAATGATGGCTCTGTGCCAAGCTGTTGGCTAAAGAAACTAGGATAGTGGAAGAGTGCCCTTATTTCATTCATTAAATATCTGTTTTAATTTACTTGAATACAATTCATATTTAAGAAACGGGCAGAATAGGTCAATGAAGAAAAAACAAATGGTGCCATGGTTTCCAGCTTGGCCATCTGCGTTGTGGTGTGGTTTGACTGGTTGTCATCAAAGCTCCTTCCAAGCCTGGGATTGGCTGTGCAATTTAACTTTCTCATTAAAAACCTTAATTGGGTTTGACCCAACTATGAGCTGCTTAAAGATAATACTGATTTATGATTAATCTCCCTTTCTAGCTCCTAGCTACTGTCTACTTCCACAAGGGTTTCAAAACATTATCAATGACTTTATCCAAGGTTGAATTCCAAGTTAAATTGAAAGTGAATTTTAGGGATATCTTTCTACTTTAACTTAAACATGAAACATTTAGCATGATTCTCTATTTGCATGCATTCACTACTACAGTCTGAACATGATTCAGTCTTATTTATTTATTTAGTACTTTAGAGAAGCGTCTGCAGGGGGTGTTAAGGATCTCGCTACTCGATTGGACTCAGTGATGGATCCCAGCTCTTGAGATTACAGAAGAGTGTGGGACCACACCCAGTCTCAATTGTTGTCTTAGCTCCACCATGAGGGAGAGGCTGTCACAGCAGGCCTGGTGATCCAACCAAATCTCCCGTCCTTGTGCCTGCTTGCAGGTGCTTTAATCTTCACCTAGTCGGCTGGCCCTCAAGCTCCTCCTCCTCCTCCTCTTCCTTCTCCTCCTCCTTCTTCTTTCTTGGAACTGGGGATTGAACTCAGACCCTTGTGCTTGCCAGGCAAGCACTTATTCTACTGAGCTATCTCCGCAGCCTCAAAGCCTTTTTTGTTCTTAATGACTAACTAGATAGGATAACAATGACTAGTTGGAATAAGTATGTTTAGTTAGAATAACCATGGCTAAAAAAAACTACTGTAGCTTTCACGAGATTCCAGTAACAAAACTAGATTAAATGAAACATTTATAATGTTTGAGATGCCTTTATATTTATCATGTGTATTACAAGAATATCTTTGGGTGAGAAATTCATCGGTCTCTAAGAAAAATATTTCTAAACAATAAGTATGAATATAATTAATGAAGTACGCCTGTCATTACATCCTGATCTGTGCAGCTTTCATGCAATAACTTTATTTCTATTATGTGATACAGCAAAGGAATACTAGGCGGGGGAAAAATTAATGAAGTGCAAGCCTGAAAAGAAACAAATGACGAAGTTTAGGAATAAGGTGAGCAGAAATAACATGTGCCACGGCGAGGTTCAAGACTCATAAACTTAATTTGGTTCCAGAAACAGAAAAGATTTCCCAAAAGGATGCTTAAATTTCAACCTAGGACAATTGGTAGAGTTTAATACGGATTAATCCATAGTACAGAAAGTGATTGGGGAAAAAGTAACTCTGGCAAAGAGCTACAAATCAAAGCAGGAGACTCAAAGATGAAATAACTTTGCTGAGTATAGGGTGGATACGTTGGAAATGCTATTGTTTGACAATAAGGGACTGCATAAGACTATGCCTTGTTTTATGTAAAGAAAAGGACTCCAGCATCTCTGATGAAATTTATTAGACTTATATTTTATACCACAATGAAGTAATTTAAGAATTTTAGAAACTATTCACCAAGGGGAAATAAAAGTGATGCTTAATTTTTTCCTTATGAGGCGTTGGGTGACCTTATCACACGTGGGCCAAGCTAACTGATTATGTTCTGTTCTGTTTTCTCATAACATGAAAGATGTTCCTAAGATATCGTTTCAGGGATGGAAAGATGGAGCTCTCTTTGGTTTGCCACTTCAATTCTCCCCTGAAGAACTGCCTCATAATGTTTTATAACATTTTTGAAAGATCCAACTATGAAAACCTTGCACTTCATATAATGAAAGGTATTGCTATGGTGTATGTCTAGTTGTCCCCCCAAAGCCTCGTGCAGTCATGGGGAGTGGACTTCTAGAGTTTGAGACTAATTTATGATCCACTGGGATGATGTGTTTTAGTACTGCTGGGATTATGGGTGTGGCCTAAGGCAGATATCCTGAGGCAGAGAACCTGAATGTATTATAAGAGAGACAGAGACACAGAAACTCTCTCTCTCTCTCTCTGTCTCTCTCTCTCTCTGTCTCTCTCTCTCTCTCTCTCTCTCTCTCTCTCTCTCTCCTCTCTCTCTCTGTGTTGCTGTCTGTTGCCCTGGTTGGTCCGTTTCCTCTGTCAACATTTGTTGCTGTCCTGCTGCCATGAACTGCTGCTCCCTGCCATGTGCGAATCTACCTTGGAGCCAGGTATTATGATAAATTTCTTTATGCCCTCCCTCAAAATGTTCTTTCTCAAAATCCATGTACTTTATCTGTTTAAAAGTGAGTTACTTTTTCTTTTCAACTGTTTCTCTATGTGGGAATCGTTGTAACCCAAAAGAGAACAATGAGGCAAACGTCCAAAAAAGAAACAGCACTTTATTTTAGCTGGTACCAGCAGCTTACACTCTGGCCGGTTGACCGAGAGGTGTGCACCGAGGAAGGGGAGCAGGGCGGTACTTAAGCTTGAAAACCGCAAAGCGTGAGTTAAGAGTTATGTCCAAATAAGGACAGAGCAGAAGGAGTTACATTTTTAGTCCAAAGGAGGCCAAAGTACAGGGAGTTAAGGTTGGGGGAACAAAGGAACAAGATTGAGTAAATAACAGATAATAGAACAAGGTCGAGCAAATACCAGAACGCTTTGTGATTTAAGAGCCAGGAAGTAAGGGTGGGGGAATTGGCTAGATTGAGACACTTGACTTCTTCTTGAAACAATTTCCTGGACACTGCCAGGGACCTACCTGGGAGAAGGCTGGGGGACAAAAGGACGCATACAAAACAGGATGGTGGTGCAGTGGTGAAGTTATAACAGAAATCTCTCTGCTTTAGTCAGTGGCAATAAGGATATATAAGTTTACAAATGATTAATATCCTCAGCTCTGATATTCAGTACCAAAAATATATACTGACAGTTACATTCCATATACTTAATACAGCTTTTAAGTAATTTCCCTTTAAAAAGTTTAAAGCATGGGCAAATAATATTAATCTACTCAAATTACAATGTCTAAAATATGTTCTGAGACCCATATTTCCCAAGAAAAGATGGTTTTCAATTAATTTTTTCTGTTCATTACCAATCCTTAGAAATTAAATAATGAGAAGTAAACAAATTATAACTTTCAATCTCTTTGTCAGTGTTTCTAAAAACCTCTGTTAGTAGAATTATATATAGAAGTCTGTAAATGACAAAAGTTTTAAAATGTATAAAACAGTGTAGTTAGTCTTTACATAGGTTTCCAGGAGAGATTTTTCAAAAACAAACCAAAAAAAAAAAGGGACTTGAGAAAGGATGTGTAGTTTGAGCTAGAGAGATAGCTAAGTGGCCTAAATGCCTGCCTGGCAAGCGCAAGATCCAGAGTTCGATCCCCAGCCACAAGATGATTTGTAGTTTTAGATACAGAATTATCTAATTAACAAGGAGTGGCCTCCAGTAAACCACATGGAAAATTTTAAGAAGAAAGTTAAAGATATGCAAAAGAGCATAAAAAACAAGGCAGCAACTTGAAAACATAGGTCCTAACAGTGCTAGGGTTTAAACATGATAGAGTATGGTGGTTTCAGTTAAGTTCACACCTCATTTTATTTCAATTGAGCATCTTCTCTAACATCTTATCTATTATTTTTCCATTATCTTAAAAAAAAAATGCGGGGAAGAATCCACTGCATCACAATTAAATATCATAGTGCATCTTATATAATAACACTTTGGAAAGCTTACATTTAAAATAAACATTTAATGCCGGGCGTGGTGGTGGACGCCTATAATCCCAGCACTTGGGAGGCTGAGGCAGGAGGATTGATGCGAGTTTGAGACCAGCCTGGGCTACAAAAGTGAGCTCAAGGCCAGCCTGAACTGCGTAGCGAGACCCTGTCTCAAAAAGACAAAAAAACAAAACAAAACAAAACAAAAAAAACCTAAAATAAACATTTAAAAATTGTATGTCATAATAAACTATTTAAAGTCTTTATAAATAATTATTTTATTATGCCTGATTATTGCCTATTTCATTGAATTAATTTGCATTTACTTAAATAAATAAATTTAATCAGGACAAAGATCTGGGTAGTCCTTCAATGAATGTACATAAAATGGGGACTGAAAAAATTATATATAATTTATATAATATATAATATATAATATATAATATATAATATATAATATATAATATATAATATATAATATATAATATATAATATATATATCAACATTTATATAAGAGATTCATTACCATGTATTAGATTATCCTCTTTTTAACAAAAAATGGCATATGATCCAACAATCTCCTGGCCAGGCACTCATTCAAAAGGAATGGAACACATCCTTGTCTACTGCAGCTGTATTGAAAATAACCACACCAATGAATGAATGAATGAACTATTGAATTTGCATACAGTGGAATATTGCTTAATATCCATATAAAAGGGAATCTTGCCTTTGTGACAGTGCAGGTGAAAACATGATGTTAAGTGAAATGCCTAAGTTAGGCATGGAAAAGCAGGTCCTGCCTGACTTCACCGGTATGTGGTAGGCGAGGGATTAGAACTTTCAGAGGGAGCATAAAGTTGTTGCTTTTAGAAATTCCTTACACAAAGGACACTCTTTTCACAATCTTCTTCAACCTTTGCATCCTCTGTCATTGCTGGGACAAGTGCCTGACATACAAAATGAAGCCAGGGAAGGTTCGTTTAGCTCACAGTTACTGGAGCTTTCAGTCCATACTCACGGGCTCCGAGGCAGAGAGTTGGCACATGGCAGAGAGCAATCTTTCATGGCAGCGGCAAAGAGCAAGAGCACAAGGGGCAGGAACAGGGGCAACAACGGCAACAGAGAGAAAGTCTGTCTCTCTTATGTAACATTCAGGCTATGTACCCTAGGCTGGGGAAGTACTTACACCCACAATTTCAGCTGTCCTGAGAACCATAATCCCAGTGGACCATAAGTTAACTTCTCAAACTCCAGAAGCCCCGGCTCCACGCCTGCATGAGGCTTTGGGGAGAAAACTAAACACAAATCATAACACTTTATAATCTCAGTGTTATGCTGTGTGACCCATATTCAAACTAGTGAAAACCCCAACAGGTAGGGGGAAAAACTATTTCACACTCGTCCAACAATGTATGCTAATAGGCCAGATGAATAAGCCTAAAATAGTAAGAAATGTTTCTAAAAGTTGCTATGTGGACCAGCAAGAGAGCTCAGCAGACTAAGCACCTACTCAGGCAAGTGCAGGCACCACATGCTGTGTGAGCCCAGCCAGCCAGGGTCCGGGTGTAATGGCACCTGTAATTCCAGCACTGGGGATTCTGAAAACGTGAGGATCACCATGAGTCTGAGCTGTGTAGTGAGACCCTACAGCAACCAAATACACTGAAAAATAAAGTTACCATGTGAACGTGTATTTAGCCACTGATTGGAAAAAAAAATTATAAAGGTGCATTTATGTAACAGCAATATGCCTCAAAATAATTAATAGACTTCTAACAGTACAACTGAGCAATAAAAATGCATCAAGTAATGTAGTACTAATACAAATTAAAATGTTTACTTATGTAGCATTCCTCAAGTATCCAGCAATGCCAATAATTATCTTAAAAATGGGACAATTGTAATGGAAATAATATTTAATTCAATACCCTATATTTATATTTAAAAATAATGTGTTGATATATTAATAGTTAAGGCAAACTGAATGTATAACTTCACATGGAGTTGGGAGAAATAGTCCTAGAGTCTTTCTCCCATAAACTCTAATAATAATCGAGGAACGAATTTCTGCAAGTCAGGCTTCTGGAAGGAAGGTTGGAGGTGTCACAGTACAGAGAGCATCACGGGGCCTCATGGGATTTCCTAGTACCTAATAACAAAATTGAATATTCACTAAATTATACCTATGACATTCTCCAAGGTATATTTAAATAGCAAAAGTAATTTGCAGGAAAATATAACATTCCTATTGTCACACACTTTTGATTCGTGGACCCTGAAGGGGTCTGATTATCAGATGGTGACAATCTCTAGGGTTTTATGTTTGCAGAAACAAAATGGGAAAGTCTGCAACTGTAAGTTTGGAGAAGATGAAAAATGTTAGTGTTTTCTTGAAAGTCATGAACAGGGGCCATGTGGGCCCGAAGACAGTAAGACTGTTTGCACATCTTTGACTCAGCCCCTGGCCCCTACCTCCGTCACAGCAGCCTTGTGCAGAACTGTCTCTAGAAAAGAGGCTCTCATTGATTGACTGATTGACACAGGCTCTTGCTATGCAGCTCAGACTTGTGGTGATCCTCCCCTTTTTCAGCTTCCCCAGTGCTAGGATTACAAGTGTACACCACCATGCCTGGTTTTTGTGGCAGACACGGTATGAAGCCTGCATAGCATGCGGTCCCCATGATCAAACCCCAGACCTTCATCTTGCCAGTCAGATGCTTAGACCACCGAACTATCTCCCTAGTCCAAAAAAGTTTACCTTAAACTATAAGTTTTTTTTCATTGTGTTTCCTTGTTTAAAAGATTTTATGGATTTCCCACTACACTTGCAAAAAATGTTTCCAACGTACCACAATTTCTTCATGGTCTGGGCATTGGCCAACTCTTCATGGTTATCCATGATGCTTGGACTTTGGGTACAAGAATCATCTGCAGGTCCCTGGAACCTGACTGATGACTTAATTGTAGGACTCTGTGACTGAGATTACCAGGAAGAAGAAGGATGCAGAAAGTTGTACTATTTCTTATATACATAAAAGTACGTACTCCTATAGGTGTATGCATACCTGTGCACACACTTGTTTTGGGATCATAATCTGTTATCTTTTCCTCTCCATCTCTTATTGTGTCATTTAACTCCTTTGTACGGAATCTCTTAAAAGTGTCTTTTGTATGTCAGTTAACACATTCACAGGCTCTGGGGTTACGACATGGATGTCTTTGGAAGAAGAAGACGTCACTACCTCCTCTGCAGAAGGATATGAACGGGAGGATGACAATGAGTGTATGTGTCCCATGCAAACATCTATGACGAGGTGAGTGATTGAAATAGTGTACTCTAAGGGCAGGCCAGATAGCTCAGTGGATTAAAGCATTTACTTAGGCAGATGCAGCGGCCAGGGGTTCCGTACCCTGCCTCCTGTGCTGGCCTTGTCTCCGGGCACGCGGACAGGGCAAGTGAGAATGGGCGTGGTGATGCACACCTGTAATCCCAGTGCTTGGGAGGATAAAAATAAGAGGATCACTATGAGACTGGTCTGTGTAGTGAGATCCTGTAGATGCTTACTCAATACATAAAAAAAGAATAGCATATTGTAGATGTAAACTATCTTGAATTTCTTATAAATACAGAGGCAAGGAACAGAAGCAAAAGATTCTACCCAGTTTTCTAAGCCTCCAGTAAATAATTATTTAAGCAGTAGAATTTGAAAGAGCAGATCTATGTGTTTTCTACTTACACATATAATTTAGCTTGCCTTTGACTTTCAAAAGGTCTTCATATACCAAACATAGAAAGTACATGGCTGGCCATGTTCAGAGAAGCTAAATCTAAGTAGTTTCCCGTGATTTGGTTTGAAGATAAATAGTATATTTCTCTGACAGGAGAATAATACTGTAAAATTTTATAAGAAAAAGTATATATTCATAAGTTACAGAAGAGTTAGAATTAAATTAGAAAAAATGGCAGAGTGATTTTAAGAAAAATATATACATATGTAAGTTAACTCCCAAATATGTATGTATAGCATATGTATTTCATACCACTAATAACAAGCAATGGGAAATAATGAAAAAAAATTACACAGAATATATTAAAATTTTCTTATTTTTAAAAATGTAAATATTTTGCTTGCAGTCTCTCCATTGTTTAACCCTCGAGTTCTTCATTTCCATTCAGCTATTATGCCTTTCCATTTTTATTTCTTCTTTTGAGTTCTTACACTAGGAAGGCTATATGATATTTACACATGTAGGTTTGGTTTATCTCACTTATGACTATAACTCAGTGATGTCCCAAATTTTCTGTTCAAGGAGATTAGGGGGCCACAGCGGATAGGGATCTATGATGTATAGTGTGCCTAAGGAGAGTCACCTAGAGAGAAAAAAATTTCTCAGGCTTTCACAGAGAGCAAATGGGTCAAGCAATGGCCATGACTCATCCAGATGGCTGACACTGACAAAAGTTCTACAAAGTACTGTACATGACTTTAAGGTAAATTCTGAGGGGATTTGACTGACCTTGGGTGATATAAAAGTTACATGTTTCATTATACAGATCTTGCTTTAATTTGCCCTTAAGCACCCAGCAGAAAAGTTTAACCACAAGGCATAAAATGTAAGGCTAGATTGGTATACTGAGCTGTAAAAGGTGTAGATCAACAGCTTCTGACATAGCTGGTTCTGCCAATAACCCACTGCGATTATGGAATATTGGACTATGTATACAACTACTTTCTCTTAGTTCAATGAGAAGAAATTTTTGTACCAAAAACGATTAGAAAAATTATCATTCCTGCATATTGTGCTCTGAATAACTACTAGAAGGACAACAATATGCATCGTGTCAACTATTGGGAATGTACTACTAATGCGTTTTGAAACTGTCACATTATTATTTCCTATTAAAAGTAATAAAAAAATAAATGTTTTGATTTAAGAAGAAAAGTAGTTATTGAACATTCACTTAGCACAATATCTGAAGCATAATAAATTCCTTGTAGGTGTTTGTTTAGTAATTAATTTCATTATGAAGACCTACAGTGAGAAAGTGATTCAAATATGTATAAACAGTATAAGTTAGGCTATAACTTTATCATCTTACACGCAGTTCTATCACACTAAGGAACTGAATTTAATTATCATGTTTCAAGAAATATCTACTTTCCTAATGATGGAGTAAATGGATTTTCAGTTCCTTCCCGGCCGTTCTTTGCAGTTAATCCAAGATAGTTTTCTCAGCTTGGGGTCTAGAATCTTCTGAAGTTTCTCATTAGACTGAATCACTATCATGGGAATGGGAAGTGCCCTTCCAATCTGGCTATCAGTGTGAACACTGATACTACTCATTACTCAAATAGTCACATTAACTTTTTGTGATCTCACCCAAAGTAGCAGCATAAAAAATGTCTACTCCACCCTGATCACCCCTGTGACTGATTTTAGGATGCATTTGACCTATCACTGAGCTAGATGTTCAGCATGTCATCTTAGTGAAAATAGGTGAGGAAAGTTTCATAGATGTTTACAAAATGATATTTATGCTGCATATAGATCTTTAGGAAGCCTGTTCTATCATTTAGAACTGCTAGAGACGCATTCATGGCTTCAGGTACTGAAAATTTTTATGGACAAAGATCCCAAGAAAGCTAAGCCATTCCGCTCTCTCCTGCGCTCACCAAAAGGGACTCCAGAGGTCATCATGAGGGGAAAGATGCAATGTTGCTGTACCCTCCCTCCTGCCTTCACTCCTGCCTACTGGAGGGCAGACCCCAAGACCAACTCCGGGTATACCAATGCTGCTATTTCTTTCTCTATGCCTTCCTCTCTCTTCACACTTGTTTTTTACCTTTGATTGGTTTCTATGGGATAGAAAAGTAGGGCATTTGCAGAAACACGAGTTGTGACCTGTAAAATTGCATATAACATGAAATGTACAAAGAACCTCAAATAAACCTCATGTGATCATGCATTAGCATTCTTTTTGATTAGACAGAATGCCTGCTCCTCATGCCTTAAAACTGAGGACTTCATTTGGCTTATGATTTTAGGAGATTCGGTGCATAATCAGCACCCTCTAGGGCAGAGATGTCATGGTAGAAGTAATGGAAAAGCAAACCCGTTGTTTGTGGTGACCAGAAACCAGACCATGAGCATGCAGCACCAGAAAGGAAACTGGAGGGTCCGGACTCATAACTCAAGGTCACGACCTGAGTGCATACTCAGGCATACCCAGAAGTACCCCCCAGCCCCAAGCCAGTCCAGTTAACACAATCTACTTTATCCATTATAAGTTACAACTAACATAGGAGTCATTCATGAAATGAATATCTAAGCCATGCTGTAGGGACTGCTGATGAAGAACTTCAGGATTAAGTAGGCTAGAACTGCTAAGGTACTGAATAATTTAAAAGAAAAATAAATTAGTGGGTGAGAAGAGATGGAAGTACAAATAATGAACAGAAAAGTCACATATTTCAATTAGATGGAAACTGCTGAGACAAAATCCTTGGTCTTGGAATGTTTAATCCTGGATGCTTTAAGACAGATCCTAGAATTAATATTTAAACATTCTGTAAGTGGCTAATTAATTTGAGCAGTTAAGCCACTCTCCCTCCCAGTGTGGTCCCACAGGGTCCCTTCTTCCCAGCCTGCAGGTTGGGGTCACCTATTTCCTTAGCTCCTGTGCACTGCTATATAGTGCAGGTTTCTCCACTAGACTCTCTCTGAGATGCTGGCACCTTGCGAGTGCTCAGTAGTGTTGGGGATGCGAGGGACAGCTCAGCTGGAGTCCAAGAGAGCCAGGACAGTTCGCACAGTTGTGCGTGTGTGCGTGCACACACACACACACACACACACACACACGATTGCTAAGAAAATTTTATTAATAACTTCTAATGGCTTTTTAAAAGAAGTACTTGATATTTACTTGTTTGATCAATCTTACATACCTTTACCTGGTAATCTGAGCCACTCTTTGAAGATTATAATATGTAACATAACAATCACTGTTAATTTCCTATTCTCTCTCTCTCTCTCTCTTTTTTTTTTTTTTTTTTTTTTTTTTTTTTTTTTTTTTTTTTTTTTTTTTTTTTTTTTTTTTTGGTCTTTTTGAGACAGGATCTCACTATTGCAGTTCAGGCTTTTGTAGCACAGGCTGTTCTCGAACTCACATTGATCCTCCTGCCTCAGCCTCCTGAGCTCTGGGATTATAGGTGTGTGCCACTGCACCCGGCTTTGTTTAGAAAATATTACATTCTTACATTTAAAAAAATATATCACAACAGTAAAATCTTGTTCTTTTCTATTATTGTTTGCTTGTTAATGTCAACATCGCTTGAATGTTTAATTTCTTCATTTTTCCTATGTGGGCTAAAGTATAGAAAATTTTAGAAAATTCTATAAATCAGTATGTGGTATCAGTGTGTGTGTGTGTGTGTGTGTGTGTGTGTGTGTGTGTGTGTAACTCATGTGGAGTTGTTTCTCGCTATGTAGGGCTTCATTTCGGGCATGGTGCTTTTTTCTGTCATTATATATGTCCATTATTCTTGAAACACAAGCACCAAGAGAAAGAAAACACAGGATGAACCTTGTATGTCAATTTGCTTGTCTCAACATTTGCCACGGAGAAATATTGAAAACCGTAAGTGAGACGATGTGCTCAGACTTGTGTTTGGCAAGCATTATAACTTGTCAGGTTCAGGATGGATCAAAAGCAATACATATCTGCATTCCAAATAGGATTTTGGAAGCCAGATTGCTCATTTTCTTAAGAGCTCAGATAGATTTGTATGATGTTGGCCATGGAGATAGACAGTTGTCTATGTAAGGAAATTTATGAAGCAACTGTTAAAAAGTCAGATACTCAGAAGAAAATAGAAGTTAAATCGATAAGCTGGATAGGATGATCGCTATAGGATGCAGCCCTTGGTGAGGAGTTAAGGAGGGGAGTGGTGTCATTATACTTGTCTGGATCCCTTTACTGATTGGCCACTTTTGAGCGGACACTTTGGGGATATGTTTGTAGGGATTCCTCCTGTGCCATAGACATACTAAGCTTCCTGTGGCTGCTGTCGATTCACTTGAATAATAGGATGTATTGTATACAGTTCTATGTTATTTTCTGCTTGCCCAATTCCACTTAAAATCTTCCTCAAGAATCTCTACACAGATTCCGTGATAGTAGGGAGTGACGGAGCCCCTGAGAAATTGTAACTGCTGGGAGTTTGCATCTAATAAACCTCCCTGAGCTCCAATGCAGTCATCTGTAGGTCTTCAGACCCCCTCTTTCCAGGGAAGGTGATGTCGAAGTGGGTACAACCATGCCCCCACTGTAGTTCCAGTTGTTTGTATTATCCCTGCAATTTGAGAAAAGGATCTATTGGGGGGCAATCATTCCACCTATTCCTTAAAAAAAAATCAGCATTCATAAGGAACAGTTAGTGCTTCTATCATTTGATCAATTTTGCATGCCTACATCGGGTAATCTGAGCAGCTACTTTGTAGATAACAACAGGCAATATAATAACCATTGTTAGTTTTCTATTATCTTATTTTGAAATTCTGTATCATTTTTCTTGCTTTTTTCTCTTTAAAAAGAAAAGAATGGATATCCCTTTTTAGCACTGGTACAGACCAACCTTTGTCTTTCTGGGACAGTTTTAAGATATTTGTTGAAAGTAATTTTCTGCCTCAAGTGAAATTCAAGAGCCAGGCGTTTTGGTGTATGTCTGTAATCCCAGCACCTGGGAGGCTGAGGCAGGAGGATCGGTGCAAGTTTGAGACCAGCCTGGGGCATTAGAGGTGAGCTTAAGGCCAGCCTGAACTGCATAGCAAAACCTTGCCTCAAAAAGACAAAAAAGAGAGAGAAAGAGAGAGAAAGAGAGAGTGAAATTCGAACACACAAACAATGCAGGTATTATTCTGCCCTTTATATCAGGGAAAGGGAGTGAGGGGTACCTATAGGGGTCCTACATATGAGTTCAGTATTAAATAGCAAATAATGCATTTGCATTTATTTATTTTGGATCCTCAAGTTCAACTCAGAGACATCTTGCTCCCTTTATTTTCCTGTCGGAACTTCTAAAATGGAAAAAAAAATAGGCAGCTAACTTTTTGCCTAACTATGCATAATCTCTTATCAACAGAAAATATCACAAAATTTCAATTACAATAATTATGAAATTTTAACAGTGAAGTCACAACTGACTGTAAAACTTTAAACCACTTTGATAACAGCATGAAAATTAAAAGTCAAGTAAATGTGAATAATTATGAGAGCTATTCTACAGAATCACAGAATTATTTTTCTCAAAATCAATACCTTTTTAATCACTATTTTAGGCAGAAAAATGTATGATTCATCATTCTGTCATTATCAGTCAATCAATTCAATGTTGGCCTATAGAGAATTTTCCCTTTCCTTTGACATTTTAAAAGTTAAATATTGCCCATTTGGAATAAATTTAACTCAGGTAACCTTTTATGGTGCATAAGAGCATAGAGTGCTATAAATGTCAAGGAAAAGATAATCCTTTGATTCTTTACACAGACAGAACAAAAAATCCAAGCTGTTAGTGTATGCATTAGACAGTGGACAGAAAAATCTGCTTATCTTCAAATTCATGAGCAGATGATATCATCATTAACAAGGATAATAGAGCTAGACTCTAAAATGAGTACTATTAGTATGAAGGATATCTAGAGAGGGAAGCAATGTACTCACCCACTGCACACTCCCCACAGTGTCTTATTTAATATCCTGGAAATTCTGGATACTCAATAAAGGAATATTGAGTGACTGACATTTTGAATAATTTAATAATTTAATTTAATTGCAGATATATCCAGTTTTTTCAACATAACACACCAGTAGGTTCATGGTCATAATACGGTAGGGAGCTGGCAAATAGAGTAAATGCTCGATGCTTACTTAACTCAGCTTCTTGATATTATTTAAATAAGAAACTGGTTAGCTAATGTGATGTCCCTCTAAGCTTCAACCTCCTGAGCTGGTTCCTGAATATATAATTAATTTGGATGGCACCGCTGCATAAGCAGGTGAAAAAACAGAAGGGCAATTGTAGCATAGCTTTTTCTCTACACTTACAGCCAAACTGATCTAACTGCATGATTTAAAGTTCAAAGAACCAAGGTCCGTATAAGCTGAACCTATCAGTTAGGAGAAAACACATTTGCTCCTGTACATCTGGTTAACCCCATGGCCCTACTGTGTTACACGCAGCTCCACTCTCTGGTTATCTGCCTATTTGAAGCTGAATGATACAAGCACTGTATATTTCCATTTCCTTTTCAGGGATGTGTATCCTTTGTGTTCCCATCAATTATTTCTTTTTCTTTTTTTTTTTTTTTTCCCTTTGTTAGGCTAGAATTTCAGACACAAGCCAAAATCTGTAACAGCAATAAAGACATAGCCAACCTCAGAGATATGTATTTTCTTAAGGTAAGGTGCTCTTTGGAATGGTAGAAATCAGCATATAAGAATGTTCAGAAATACCATCTGCACATAGCTGGAGACAAATACTACAGATACTTTTCCTTTACTAGCGTCCAAGAGCAGAACAAACTGGGTGGGAGTATCTGGAAAAGGATAAGCCCTCTTGATTAAAATAGCTAGCACAGGTTAATCTGAGATTGCTCCTCTGATTTGATCCTAAAAAGACACTGATGTGGGTTGTTGTCAGGGTAAGCAACTCACCGCTTTGTGTATCATATCTGCTACAGAATGCTGGCTATTATCCTGTTATCCTCCACCAACAAATCAACATTTTTAGAAGAGTTTTACTAAAGGGGGTAAACTACATTTGTAGCTTATGATTTATTTGTGATAGTCTGCTCAAATATAGAATGCATTAAGTTCATTTTCCCAGTAACGATTAGGGAAGCTATACTTGTTTCTAAAATATGACTTTGAGTATATGATGTACAGAATGTCATTTTTCTAATAGCATTGATGAACAAGAGAACTCTAAGATAATTGAAATGAGACTCCAATATAAGACATTATAATATTTCAAATCTATACATGAAGTTTGTTCTTTTTCAGTGGAGCATAAAGCTACTCAGATGTGTTAGAAATTAATTTAAATCAAACATAACCTTTATCATATGAGAATATTATGAAGGCTGTAAATACGTATATACCAAAGGCAATTTAGGGAAAAATTAGCCAATTAGTAACACTCCTCATGTCTGAATTAATTAAGCCAAAATCTATATTTAACATAGCAACTAATTCTATTTGTAAATATCTGACACACAGAGCTCCGAAAATAACATCACTAATGCTTATCCATCATTCTCAATGTCTGTGTTGGACATTATATGCGCATGTTAATTGAAACATATCTTTTAATCCAGTTTTATAGCTATATTTTGAGGCTGGTTGTAAATCTGAAGATTGTACCATCTACTAGTGAAGAAACTAAGAGTGAAAACAGATGCTTAAAGGCAAAACCCACTGTGTCCTCAAAAGTTTGCTATGTAATATTATTAGAGGTACAGCACTACGCTACTGCGCTGGGAAGATTCTTAATATTTGCAAGTGTAATAGTTATGAGAACAGCAATAATTAATGATATTGAAGGCTAAGGTAAAAATCAAAGAAGTACGGATGACAAAAGCAAACAAAGGAAATGTCAGCTTCCATCTCAGTTTTTCCAGGATTGATCAGAGGGAAACAGATTAAAAAAAAAATCAAGAAGGAAAATAAAGTTTTATAGTGCATGGACCATATAAAAATTTTTATTTATTATTTATGCTTTTTTATTAGTTGTTGCAACATAAAGTAACTGCGTTTATTGTGGGTACTTGATGCATGACACATCTTTTTCTTTTGTACCAGGGATCAAACTCTGAACCTTGTGCTTGCCAGGCAGGTATTTATATCGCTGAACTGTCTTCCCAGTCGATACATCTGACATTTTTTGTCCCCTTTTCCATCTACTCTTCCTCTCCCACTGCATTTCTTGGTCACATGCCCACCTGCAGTAAATCTATCTCCCGGTTGCCTCTTATCTATCTTCTATATTCCTCTTTATTTATATTCTGGATTCCTGATAGGAGAGAAACCAAATAGTATTTAAGCTTGTGCATCTGATTTATTTTACGTCTAGTAGAAGCAAAACCACTGCTCGGTTTGTTCCAATCCAGACAAATGCTTTAGGAAGGGCTTCCTGTTCTCTCATTGTATTGGTTGGTTCTTGCTCACTGAGACCCAAAACCTGCCGCCCACGGCTTACGCGAGGGAGACTTACTTTAGCTCAAGGTATCAGGTGATTCAGTCCAAAGTAAGCTGACTGCGAAGCAAAAACATCATGGTGGAAGGAGCTAACAGCTTAGTTCTTGGCAGTGGAGAATCACAGCAAGGAAGCTGTGATAGACAGCAAGAGGCAAGGGACCAGACATAGAACCAAGGTCAAGACTTCCCGACCAACTTAGACATGCCCGGAAGTATGCTCCACTAATCCCCTGCGTGTCTCCCAAGTCAGTCAAGTTGACATTACCAAGCATATTTTTCAGTTTTAGATAAAGATTTTGGGCTTCGTGGGGGAGTTCACACTGGGGGCTTTACCAGAATCCTTTGCGGCTCTTCTTTTCAGTAACACACAGGTTGAGACTCCATCTTAATTGGTTTCCTGGGAACAGCTAAGCCAAATAACAGTCGAGCGAGATGCGCTTTCTGCCCTGGCGAGTGTCTTGAGTAATGAGATTAGCAGTATAAGGAAATTACTTTCCCATTGAAGAAAATCAAAATGAGCCCTAAAAATGCGAAATCTTCTTATCAAGTCTAAGGTTTAATGCGAAGCGCTTAGAGCAGCAGAAAGGCATCAGCCCGAGGCGTTAAGCAGAGCAACCTTTTTAGTAGGGCAGGGTAGGGCCAAGCCCCTGGTGTCCCCTCAGCCTGAGATCTGCATTAGAGTCTATAGCGTGAGGACGGAAATTAAGTTTAAACTGGGGGAAACAAACTTTTACCTCTTATAGACTTCCACTATCTAATATTGCAAAATGCAGAGTGTCAGCTAAGCGCCCCAGAATGTCATTCCTCATTCAAAAAAAAAAAAAAAAATATTCCACATTTCTTTTATTAATTTCTTTTATTACTTTTATACTTTTTATTTAAGTATGTTTTACAGCTGGGGATACATGTCATTGTTATCTTAGTAAGTAATGAAAATATACAATGAAGTCACACTGGAATGAGAACTGAATTCAGATAGACTCGAGCCACGCTCAATACGGAATTGGAGTGCTTGTTATAGGAGAAGTGGAATTGGACCTTCGTTTCTGTTTACCTATTGGTCGCTGTAGGCACCACGTCACAATAAATAGGCAGCCTGCTCTTTAAAAAGCAGTCCTGCTAGGGCCAGGGAGATAGACAGCTTAGTGATGTAAGTGCCTGCCTGGCAAGTGCAAGGTCCCAAGTTCAATCCCAGTACCATAAATGAACGAACGAATGAATGAATGCAGTCCTATTAAAGCGGGGCAGTTCTTACACCGAGCTTTCAAACTATGAGAAGTAGTTGTAAATAGACTCTCCTTTTTGTCTTAGCTCACTAAAATATGGAAACCAAATAATGGTTTTTCAGTTAGGCTCTTTCATTTTCTACTTCCCACATTCCTCATTCCATGAGCTTCCCAGGATCCCTAGAGAATAAAGTTTTCCACTTATCTCTGGAGCTGTTCAGGTACAAACAGCTGTCACACCTCTCCTACCAGAAAAGTCAATATGTGTCTCTCTAGTTATGGAGGGATTTATAGTAGAACAGATTTTCATTTTCTCCCTGTGTTTTACTTTATCTTGAATTTCAGAGTGCATCTTACTTTTTAAATTCAGCTGGTACAACGGAAAGACTGATTCTGGAAAAAGTAAAATGACTAGGTTCAAAAATAGAAAATTGAAATGTGGAGGTGTAAGGCTTGTTCTGTGTTTTACCTTATGAAATGTCCAGTTACAAATTCCAGAATCACATATATTTCCTGGATTCTGGAAGGCTTATTGACAGAGTTTTCTTTGGTATTTAACTCCAAAGCATCAGGGAAGATACAATACGTTTTCTGGCCGGGGGAAAAAGTCACAACTTCTTTGAAGAACGAGGCAGTCATGTGAGAAATTCCATGGCCTGATGAGGTCTACACAATTGCATGTCAGAATCCCCAAGAGATGTTTATAAAATAGTGTTTCTTCCCATCCCATGGGAGACAAGAGATTAAAACAAATTTTTAGAAGGAGGAAATGGCTTCACTAACTTGAAAGAGATAAAGAAGAAATAAAGATGTGACGCTTCAAAGCTATCATGGCTTACATTTCCTGAAATAATATTTTGAGTTGTTAATGATGACTCCTGCGTTGCTTTTATTTGTTCAGTAGCTAGCTTTCAGAGCCTTTTCTTACACATGCTAAAGATTTGACAGCTACCACGCCGTGGGAATTTTCCTCCATGCTGAGCCTTTTGCCCCTTCCTTTCTGGCTTTGATACCCTGAGCACCATGGGCCTGTTGTTCTTTACTCTTCTCTCTGGTGTCTTGGCACCTCCCTGCTTCCTTTGGTTCTTGACAGTGTGACACCGCAGGGACCCTTCTGTGGACCAGTTCTGATTCCCACTCTTACCTCACCCATTGCTACTCTCCTGATGGAGGTGATTCAGCTCAGGGTGGCTATCAAGGTGGTGAGAGCCATGCAAGCTCAGTCAGCCGCTGTGCATGCAGGGAGCCAACCCTACCCAAGCCCTGAGGATGTGTAAACCCATCCGCAAGCAACGCCATCTGCTCCATAGGACCTGAGGACTGAGATCCATTTCTAATCTATACACTTATGCGCGACAGTGGACATACTCGCTCAGCCCAGATGACACGCAGTAGCACAAGTCACCGGTGCCTGTGCGTCTAGACATGTGTCGACCCAGACATCCCAGAGAGGGGATGATTAGCCACTGTCCCAGCTCCCAAATGCGCCATGTCCCCCAGCCCACACTCCGGTGAGGCTGATGGGTGGCAACGGGGAAATGTACAAGGGCGGGCACAGACTGTGATAGAGAACTGTGATCACCTCTGGTGTGCGGGACAGTTACAGTGACGGAGAACATTTTTGGTTTCGGCGCTCACACCTGTCCGCATCGATGCGTAGCACTTGCAAAGTCCCCACTGCTCTCACCGGTGATGACGGACTGACTGATGATTAACAGATCAGAAGCGAGAACTACTATTAGGTTATGAAAAGAGGGTTCTTTTCTTATTTCATACCACACAACATTTTTCTTAATAGCTAAAAATGTAATTATACTTTTCTTCCTTTAAATGAGCTCTGCAGATGTTATTATACAGATGAAATTTTAAACGGTGACACAGAAAGTCACATAAATACTAAATTATTTAAGGAAACAGTCCATGCTTACTTTTTAAAAGCTTTTTGACCAATTTTGCATGCTTAGATCTGGTAATCAGAACTACTTTGAAGATGGTATGCAATAGAGCAACCATTGTTGATTCTTTATCATCTTGTTTTGAAATCCTGCATAATTTAAAATGTTCTTTAAAAAATTTATTCTCTTTAATAAAAAAGAATGCAGGTGGGCTGTAGACTTCAAAGTAGTTCAAAGAGGGTATTCTTTCATGCTTCAGACATTGATAGACTTCTACTACTGAGAAGCAGACAGTGCATTTGTGAGTGTCTAAAAGGCTGAGAAAAAAGAATAACCAAAGAAGCTTTCTACATGATGGGGCCAGGACTCTAGGTAAGGTTTTTCTTCTTAAAATGTTTAAAAGAAAAATGTTCTGCTCATAGTTAATGCTTTGGTAGCAAACAGGAGGCAGATCCAAGTCAGCAAGGAAGCATGATTATAAAATGCATACCCCAGGGCTGGTGAGATAGCTCAGCAGACTAGGTGCCTGCTTTGGCAAGTGCAGGGACCAGGGTTCAATCCCTGGCCCTGTATGCTGCACTGGCCCTGCACCCAGTGTGCGCTGAGCTGGTGACTGAGTCTGGGTGTGGTGGTGCCTCCCTGTAATCCCCATGCTGGAAAGGCTGAACATAATCAGATCACCATGAATCTTATCTGTGTAGTGAGGTTCTGTACTAAATACATAAATGAAAGTAAAAAATTAAATTAAATTAAATTAAATGCGGGGCTGAGGAGATGGCTCCAAGGCATAAGCGCCTGCTGGGAAAGTGCAAGGTTGTGAGTTTGAACCCCGGTCCTGCAAAAAACAAAAAACAAACAACAACAACAACAACAAAAAATTAAATGCACACCCTTCTTGTGTTCTGTGCTGGGGCAGAAAGGAAATTAAACATAGTGACTCCTAAAGACAAACCGTGCAGAACTTTCTGTGGATAAAAAAGTATAAAACAGTGGTTCTCAACCTTTCTAATGCTGTGACCCTTCAATCCAATTCCTCATGTTGCGGTGACCCCAAACCAAAAAATAATTATGGTGGCTACTTCAAAACTGTAATTTTGCTACAGTTATGATTTGGAATGGTTTTAGGCAACCCCTGTGTTTTGGTCGTTCAACTCTCGCCGGGGTCACGACCCACAGGTTGAGAACCGCTGGGAAAAGCTAATTATGTATTATACATTGTGCAGGGTTTGCTGGAAAATAGGATCTATGCACTGATTTGAATAAGCATTATGGAATCATAGACTTACACGTAGATTGATCTAACTTTCTTGTTTGTTTGCTTTTGAGACAGAGTCCTGCCAAGTAACTCAGGCTGGCCTCGAACTTAACTATGTAGCCAAGGCTGGTGTTGGACACACCTGCCTCAGCTTTCATCTGTTGTGAGCTTTCATGTCTAGCTAAGACTTCCATTGCAAGTGAAGCAAAAACCACCTCTGCGAACCGAGGCCGGGATTTTTAGTGTGCATCCATTCAAGGGTCATGGGAGCAGTCATCTTTTCTCTTTTGAATTTGACTTAGAGGATTCGTGCAATGTACTGCGAGAATGCCTCTCAGGAGTTATGATAAGTGGGTTATCACATACTGTCAATACACCGGTGTTGAATTTGTGCTATGCACTGGCCACTCTGTAGCCCATGATCAAAAAGCATGTTGGAGGGGCCAGGGAGGTAGCTCAGCCGCTTAAGCACCTGCTTGGCAAGGGCAAGGTCCTGAGTTCAATCCCCAGTACCATAAAAGAAAAAAAAATACATTGGATGCTTAAATGCTCATCCCTTTTGAAATGCTCCCAGGACCTCACTTCAAGCACATTTTTCCCATTGTTCTTGAAACTTTCCCAAACTGTCCTAGAAGTCCTCTTTTGTGAATGTCCTTATACATTATGATTAAAGTAATATAGTAGATGCTACTGTGAAGTAACTTCTGGCCGAAAGACAGGCTCCGGAAGCCATTGCTATGGGTCTTAACATACCCTAATCGATCTGGCACTTGGCAAGGTCTCTTGGAAGGTCAAAACGATATGAAAAGCGAACGTTTTGAATCAATTCAGGACACTGGAGCAGCCATGACAGTGTTGTCTACAGATGCTTATTAAAGAACATGTCCACAACTGCTTCAGAAGGTGGCAAGACAATGGGATAAGTGTGTGCAAATCAAATGTCAGCATTTTGGCAGAGATTTAATGTAATAATTTTTTTTTTTTTTGAGGTGGGGCCTTGTTCTGTAGTGCAGGCTGACCTTGAACTCATCATGTAGGTCAGCTTGGTCTTGAACTCCCAGGATCCTCCTGCCTCAGCCTCCTGAGTGCTGAACTTTCAGGCATTCCCATTGTGACTGGCCAGTTGTAACTTCTCAAAAAATTTAAACATTTACCATCTTTTCAGCTATAATTTGTACTTGGCTCCAAGACTATGGTGGTAACCAGATAACATATACCATACATAAATATAAAATATACATCTGTAGCATGCATACAGATGCTGAAAGGTACACCAGTGGACCAATATCATCCTGTGCACGAAATAAAAGAAAATGCTTCGTTTTCTATATCCTACATTTCAAAATTCTGGGAAGAAAATCCTCTTCTCCTACAATTGCAGGAGAGTATTCAACTTCATTGGTACTTTACACATTGCAGCATTGCAGGTCTTTTTTTTTTTTTTTTTTGTGGCCAGCTCAGCCTGCCCTGGGGGTGGAGCTAGCACAGCATGTGGTGTCGGGATAGAACTGCAGTCCCTGTGGATGCCTAAGCTTTCCTAAGCAGCCGCTTTAGACCGCTGAACCATCTCACCAGCCCCGACATTGCATGCTGTAGGGTGAATTTATCACCTCCACATGGCTGGCTTTATAGTTCATATTCGCTGTTATCTATATTATTCATCAAGTTATCCAATCATAATTCAATCACTGAGTACTTGGCTCTTCCCTTTGTCTGGTTGCTGGGTTTCGTCAATTCTGTTCACTGTCCCTACAGCCACCATTTCTATTTGTTGCTGCTAACAAACAACCTATTATTTCTAAAAGTCCTTTAGCAATCTTCCTGAACTTTTAAGAAATAGTCCAAAAGTCCCTTTATTTGAGGTACAAAAACCTTGATGCTTTAATTTCTACCCACCCAACAGGGTCTCTGATTTTCTCTCCTCTCAAAAGCCTGAACATTTGAACAGTTTTCCTCTAGTTAGGGCTCCAATCTTCTCTCCACTAACAGTTTTTAACCTTAAATATTAAATGAATAAGTAAATACAGAAAACACACTTCATCCTTAGGATTTACTTACTTATTAAGATGCCTTTATTTATTTATTTATTTATTTATTTATTTATTTTGGTCTTTTTGAGACAGGGTCTCACTGTGCAGTTCAGGCTGGCCTTGAGCTCACTTTTGTAGCCCAGGCTGGTCTCGAACTCACACTGATCCTCCTGCCTCAGCCTCCTGAGTGCTGGGATTACAGGCGTGCGCCACCACGCCTGGCTCAAGATGCATATATATTTAATATAGCACTTGTATAACATTGGAATTTTATGCTGTTAGTTAAATTCTAAACTCTGTCACAGCTTCACATCTAAACTTCATTTGATAAGCTTATCGCATATGGTAAATTTTCTGGTGTTAAAAATATGCTTCATGAATAACAGCACTTGGCTGTAATTAATTAAAGTGGTTGGTTATAATTAAAATATGGCTGTAATGATTAAAATATAATATTGACAGGAAGAAAAGCACTCAGAATTATGGCTTGTAACTTGGATAAAACTTTTTCTCTTCTTAGAGCCAGAGGTTAATTGGGGCATTTTATTCCATATTTCCATAATTTAATAATCAAGTTTGTTTCTAAGTACATGAAAATTAACATAAACGAAAGAAGTGACCTGGATATAATAACTGATGAGAATTCATTAACATTGCTGACATGAAGGCTCTGTATATTGAATATGAAATTTTATATCAGTTGATATTATTTCAGAAATTTTTCCTACCTTCATCATAACCTATGTTGCCTTAAAAGTGCTTTTTATATTGACATCTAGTTTGTCAGTCACAACGGTTCAGTTTCTGGAACACTAAAAGTAATGTGAAACTTACTCAAACAAAACTTTTATGTTTCTGTGGTTTTACAAATTAGATCTCTGGTCCAGGGATGTAGCTTAGTGGCCCAGTTCCATACCTGGCAAGCTTGAGGTCCTGAGTTCAATTCTCGGTACAGAAAATGAATTAGAACTCCCCAACTACTGAGGGCCAGGTAGATAAAATGCTTGTATAATTTGTGTCATTTCTGTTTTTTTTTTTTTTTTTCAGGTTCTCTTTTCAGGAAAGATCTTTAATTTATATACTATCAGGAAATATTATTTGAGTCACAAAAGGATGAAAGTTATTCTAAGTTCTTAATGTTTCCATAGAGTTGTCTGTTTAGTTGGTAGTAACATCTACATCACATATTCTGAGCAGTGAAGCATTCTATAGGACTGGTCAAAGTTATGAATTTATTAGATGTATAGTTCATCATCATTTATTTAAATAATTAGGTCAATATAAATATTCAACATACAAGGCTTTCCTTTCAGCAAGTTTATCACACTGTATGAGGGAATTTATAAATGTATAATTTCACACAGATCGGACACTGCTTCTGAACCTTCAGAAAATATGTTTATGACTAATACAAAATAAGAATGCTTGTGTCTGTATATTTCAAAGAGCTAATAGGAAGGCTTGTAAGCTCTTTTTTAAAATCAAAAGAATGTGTACAGTGATGATATGTCTAAAAAAGTTCTTTGTTAAAAATAATCATCTAAATCCAATGTTTGGACATTATGGATCAGAATGTCCGTCCCACATAATAAATGTTTATGATAGTTAATTTTATTTCTGCTTTAATTATATGTATGGATACCTTAATAAGTGATATACTTTAAAGAAAATTGGAGCTATGAATTACTGTAAATAAAAAACAATCACATTTCTTTATTTGGGTGGTAGCCTATCTTTTTTTTTCTTTGTTCTTTTCCTTTTTATTTTTCTTTTTAGGTTTCAGTGTAACATACATAGATCTTTAGAAAAATTTAGTGATACGATTCCATGTCCTACACATTTCTAACAGCTATCCATAGAGTGAAACCTGAAATCCTTAGCACACGTGGATGGCTTGCCAATTTGACTTAGAGTAAGGAATTTTATCTCCTTTTCTTCAGGATCCTCTTCCTCCCCACACTCTTAAAGCTGCCGACAGACACTGTAAAATTCACACCTTTTAAATACAGAACCTCTGCCTGTTGGAATCACATACTAGCCTTGCCATCCCTAAGTTAGAGTCCTTACCTACCCTTTGTGAGGCAGAGCAACAGGTCTTTTGACAAGCAAGCCACAAGCCGCTCTTTTCTTTATACACAAAACAAATTTTACACATCGTTTCTGTGGAATTTAGTACGACCCAGTGTCATTTTTGTTGAGACGTTTCCTCCTCTAGAGAATGGACTTCTTCTGTGTAGAAATCCTGTTTTATACCTTCCTACGTATTCTGAGTGTGTGGTTAGGCCAAGGCCCCTAGTAGCTGCTCAATGTGGCACATGTGGGAAGGGACAGAGAGTTTCGTCATTCAGTTTTTGCCATAGATGTAGCCACTGTTGGTGCTTTTTAATAGTGAAGAAAATCACTTGGAGACACAAACACCCATTTTCCATTCAGCTG
The DNA here is from genome assembly GCA_004027025.1 of Myocastor coypus. Taxonomy (NCBI): domain Eukaryota; kingdom Metazoa; phylum Chordata; class Mammalia; order Rodentia; family Myocastoridae; genus Myocastor; species Myocastor coypus. The sequence goes on from PVJA010000261.1 coordinate 148,303, forward strand.
CACTATCGCTTGACTTACATCATCGCTTTACACACTATCTTATTCACAACTTTGGAGTAGGTTAATTGCGCTGGAGCTCTAGTCAGCAGAATAAGATGTGGTTTAACTTAATGGTGTGAAAGTAGTTGTGTATTTCCACAAGTATACCTTAAGTGTTTCCCCATTGGCTACACCATTCATGGCTCAGAATTGAAGCACTACAGAACTATTATTGTAAATAGCATTATTTGTGATGAGCTGAACTCATTTTTTTTTTAGCTATCATTAAGAATGTATATGTAAAGACTTTGAGAGTCCTTTAAGTTTGGTAGCAGCTGAGTCGGTTAGAAGCTGACGTGGTTATTATTAGCTTTCTCCATACCCCCAGTTTCAAAGGGCCCATGAAATTTTAATTTACTTCAAAACCTAAAATGCAGAGTTATTTGTTTTGACACGTTTAATCACTTTTCCATTTTAAAGCTAAAGATGAGAAATCATCGGGGAAAGTAAGAGCGAAGACAGTGTCAGTATCAGAACAGAGAAATGAAAGATTTGCAAATGAAACTTCACATTATTAAATTGTCATTTAGCCGCAGTGCTTTTATTACTTCTTCAGAAAGGGAAGGCATATAAATTGTTTTTGTTATTGCTGATTTAATGAGAAATTATTAAAGCACTCTTAAGAATATCAACATAATGTCTCACTATGTGCTACTAATTAAATTACGGATAATGAAAGCATCAATAGGAAACATAAAAATTGAATTAAAGTTCAATAATTTATCATGGCTTTTCTGATAAATATGACATGTTTCCATCTGGATGGAACAAAAGTGTATGAAACTCATACACCAACCCTTGCACTTATTGGGTGTCCCTTTTTGCGGAAGTGCGTCATGCTGGTAAAGGAACTGGTCCCAGCTGTGGAGGCAATGAGGGACCAGAAGTGTGGAATCTGAGGCTCTAAGAGTTTCTATTAGAGGTGGAGACAAAAAGGCAACAAAAGAACATTGTCGGAAGTTTCATTATTCAAAGGCAACAGTAAAAGATTTTGGGGGGTGCGGAGGGGGTCTTTTGTGAGACCGGGTCTCGCTCTGCAGTTCTGGCTGGCCTTGAGCTCACTTTTATAGCCCAGGCTGATCTCGAACTCGCACCCATCCTGCTGCCTCAGCCTTCCAAGTGCTGGCATTACAGGTGTGCGCCACCATGCCTGGCTAACAAAAGAATTGAACAGTGTGCCGGAAGGGGAAGTTGCAGTTAGTCTCGAGTAGAATAGAATGTTAAAACTGCAATTGAGGAAGGGCTGCCGACACTGTGGATGAAACAGAGCCGGACAGACGCTCGAAAGGGAAGAACCTGGAGGCCGGCCCTGGCCTCTCTCCACCCTTACAGGTCTGCAGCCAGCCCTGCTGTCCCCCTGTTCTTAGTCAGCAGCCTCATCTTTTCAGCATTCCAGATTGGTATAATATTCATGTTGAAACTGGGTCTCACGGAAGAAGATATGAAATTTTTTCCAAAACAATTTACATTTTAATACACATCAAAATCTCTATTAATCAGCCTGAGAAGAGATAATCTGTAATGATAGTGTTCATTGCATCATGTGTTCTGCACACTTCGGGGACACAGAGATTTGTGCCATGAAAGTCTCTGTTGGCCATGTGGAAATGACACTAATTGGGCTGCGATGGAGGTCAGTCGCCAATTTCTTCAAAATATTTTCTTTGTGGAGCTGTTCCCAGGGTGCCGAAAGCCACGTTTCCATGGAGAGTGGAGACAGATGTGTTGATGATATAGTCTTTCTGGTTTTTATTAATCAATTAATAAACATGCTGCGCTCTTCTTTTCATATGATCTAAACACAGGATGCAGAGTTTATGACGTCAAAGGTGACCTGTGGTTGTAATCAGGCTAGTGGGAAAGTAAAATAAGTGCTCCTTTGTGGCACAGAGGCTCAAATTACTTCAATTTAAAAAGAAACACAGGGTTGCTAGGTAGCTCAGTGGACTAAAGCAACTGCTTTGAAGACACAGAGACCAGGGTGTCCCTATACTAAATACATCAAAGGAAGAAGAAACAAAGAAAGACACTTATAATTAAACTACACCTCAATGATACACAATAAGACTGGACCATATGCAAGATCAGTCCAGTTACTGAAGTTCCAGGTTCGGGGAAGAATTATGAAGAGCTAATCCAAGAATGTTAACCTTTTCTATTGCATCCTTGAGTGCCCATGGTAATCCTTGATCTGCCACCGTGTGGCCTCCTGAAAACAGCCACGCCCTTTTTCCTTCCTTCACAAGATCCTTTCAATCTCAGCCAAGAAAGACCCACGACAGCGTTGTGAAGGGTTGAAGCACACAGTGCACCCGCGCAGGGCATAGGTAGCACTGCAAGTCCTAGGGGTGCAACCGCTGTGGAAATCAGCATCGAGACTCCGCAAAAACTAGCATTAGATATTACCTTTCTGCATATTTTTCCAGAACTGAAAACATCATATCATAGTGATACATGTGCACTCATGTTTATAGTAGCATGATTTGCCATTGCAAAACCTTGGAAATAAACGTAATGCCCATTAATGGAGTAGGGAATAAAAATAATGTGAAATTCTTATATAGTGGAGTATTATTCAGCTACAAAGAAAAATCAACTTGAGGCTTTTATAGATAAATGGGTGCAACCAGTGACCATACAGATATGTGAAATCAATCAGATGCCCATGTGTCAACATCATATTGCCTTCTTAATGTGAGAACCAGAGTTTAAACAAAATGGGAGAGGTACAATAGATACTGTGAAAGGAGAACGAAAAATCACTACTTAAGGAGATTTAATCACTACTGGGATGAGGGAAAGGAGAAAATTTTAAAAAAGAAGGAAGGAACAATATATATGCACAAGATAACTAATGTAGTTGTACTACTAGTGTCTATTGATTTATTGGAAGAAACAATTCACATGTAAATTTGACCAGTTTCCATGCCTCTATCTGGTGATCTGTACAATTGCCTCAGAGATAACCTGGTGCAGTACAGCAGCCACTGTTGATTTCCTGTCATCTTTCTTTGACATTTTCATTGTTTTCAGTGATTGTTTATTGTTTGTTTTACTTATTTATTTTTTTAATGAATTCAGTACAGGGCCTACAGGGTCTCACTACACAGATTGGACTCGTAGTGTTCATCCTGTTTTTCAGTCTCCCAAGCACTGAGATTACAGGCACACAATTGCTATTTCGGCATGCCCAAGTGAAGGAGCCAGCACAGAATGCAGGGTATAGAACCCTAGTCCCTGAGTCTGTCTAAGCAGGAGCTTTAATCCCCTGGGCAATCTCGACCATGCTCTAACGATTTTTTAATCTTTCTTGTTTAAGACAAGAAAGAAAGGTTAAGTGACTCTTCCTAACATAAGCAGAAAGGCCACTGTAATGTATTTGATAATTTTGCAGTGGTCATTTTCAGGGGAAGCAAGGAAAGTATTAAGAAACTCGTTTTCAAAAAGAAATAAAAGAAAATATAGCAAAGCTTGTGAAAATGTCAGAGATGAAAGCAAGGCATTTCCTTTCACATTACTCTGGGTATCTGCCCTTATCCAGTAGGCATGGATTCACATAAATCATAGTTGAAAATTTTCTAAGTCCATCAATTTACACGATATCAAAAGTGGCAACTCAAAGTGACTTTTCCATATCAACAGGCCAAAACACACATATGACAGTTTTAGGCAAAAAATAAATCATTGTTTCTTTGGTTGAAATCCATCTTGTCTACTTTGCTTTTTGATGTCAGGTATGTTATTAGCATCGGGATGTGTTTTAGACTCTACAATAGAAGTACTAGAGGAAAGGAGGGATTTCCAAGGAAAAGAAGGGTCTCCTTCCATGGACAGTTTTCTATTCTTATCGCTATTACTAAATCCTTGGCCCTTTGCTGTTTGTAGGCGCTGTTAGTAGCATTTGGTTTCTGTTTCTCAATTTCCCCCACCCTGGGTCCAGCAGTCTGTATGAGCTGGCGCTTGCATTAGGGGTCAAACCCTGGTCTTCAGGTTCCTTCTTCCAGTCCCTGAAGGTACCAATACACGAGGGACAACATGATGTCCTCCCTGATGCCTTTCTTCACTAATATTCATGCTGCTAGGTCTATCATATGCTAAAAGTTCTATAGCACAGTCTAGGCACTTTCTAACTCACATATAGATAGGTCATCAACTGTGCTAGCATAAGCATGTGAATGCTATTTTGATAGCCTACAATGCATATTATATATTATTCTTCACTGTGCTTTATATCATTATCTGTATGAATATTCTTTACCAGTGTTTGTTTTGGTATTGAATTGGGCATAAGATTATTTTTAATGTTATTACACTCAGTGATTGGCCGTCAGTCCTTCTGATTTTTAGCATGTCCACAGTCTCCTAGCTTTGCCTTGATATTCTTTTCCTACTGAACATGTGCTTTCTTAGAAGTGAAGTCCTTGCCTGTTTCTTTCTTCTATTCAATACATTCATTCAGTGAAAATATCCCAGATTCCGACTATTTCTCCACACTTTAGCCAGCCTTCCACCGCCAGAATTCAATCAATACTTTCCTGGATTTAATAGTTTTCTCTACTTCTATACCTGAAGTCTACAATCTACTTTCCAACACAGAAGTCAAAATGATTTCTAAAATTGGGAAGATGATGTCACTTGTCAAAACCATTTAGTTGCTTCCAATTTCACTCAGAAAAAATGCAGCATCTCCAGTGTCAGGGCTCTGACCTGGGCTCATAACAAGATCACATCTTTCTTCTCCCATGCACAGTGCTGTATCTGGGCTAAAAACTTCTTCTGTGTGTCCTGAACACTGGAGTCAGGGGCCTAAACTTGGGTCTTCGCTTTGGCTTTTTTTCTCAGCCTGGAAGGCCCTTTCCTCAGACATCCACTTGGTTCACTCCTTCACTTGGTACAAATGCTCCTGCCAACTTCATTCTGAGGACAACACTGGTGCACCTGATACCATGAGGACCACCATAGCCACACTTCCCAGCTCCCTCATCCTGCTCTACTAATTATGACATGATAGGATTTTATGCCCTATATTTATAGAATAATTGAAAGGCATTATTTGTCTACTTCTACCAAAATCTAAGCTCCATCAGTGAGGGATCTGTTTTTATATCAGAGGCCTACAACACCAAGTGCATCTGGTGCTAGGGTTTACCTATGGTTTATTTCTCAAGAGTTTGTGGGTTGGAAGGTTGGCGCCCAATGCACTGGGGTTAGCATGCGGGGGTACCTTTAGAAGAAAAGGCCCAGTGAGAGTGGGTTCAACCTTTGGGGTTATGGCCTCAGAAGGGATTAGTGATGTTCTCATAGGTCCCACAAGACAGGTTAGAGAAAGCAAGGGTTCTACATGATCTCTCCTCTTGTGAGACATCCAACGATGTTGCCATTCATGATAAGGCTCTGATCCAAGGCAGAACAAATGAGCCCTCCCAGTGTTGGAACTTTAATTTTCAAAACCATCAGTAAACTAAGCTCCTTTTCCTTCCAAAGTACCAAAAACCCAGATACTTTATTACAGTAATGGAAAATGGAGTAATACACTTAACACAGAGTAAATGATCAATAAATATTGTCCAATGATAATAGAAACATGAAGCCACTTAACACTTCCCAACCCGAGTGCATTTCCCGTAAAATGCTTCCTATTATTTTACAGAGGGGCACTAACATATCTATCACTGTGTGCCCTTACTTCCTGAAAATCTCCCTTTCCCTCCCCCAGATGATTTGTAAGTAGGTTCTAAAGTAGTCCACTCAAATCCTACATGTTGGGTGCCTTCTTCCCTTTTCTTTCCTGGTTTAAAGCAATCTTTGAGTTCTCAGTTTGGAAAGTCAGCATGGGTTAGTAGAACATTGTCAAGGAAAGGGAATAATATGCTTTATTCATTTCTAAAACATGTTGGCATATAGTTATGAAATCTTTCCATTTCAATCGCTATGTTCTCACTTTGAGCAGAACAATGGGATCATCTGATCTGTAGAATTTCTTTGATTCTCTTTTTTTTTTTTTTTTTGAGACAGGGTCTCGCTATGCAGTTGAGGCTGGCCTTGAGCTCACTTTTGTAGCCCAGGCTGGTCTTGAACTCACACCGATCCTCCTGCCTCGGCCTCCCGAGTGCTGGGATTACAGGCGTGAGCCACCACGCCTGGCTTGATTCTCTTTTTATATTTCCTTACACTCAACTTGAGCACTATATGTATGTGGATTAGCGTCTTGATCCAACATTACAAATTTGTGATGTTATCATTAAATGTAATAGTGACTTTTGAACTTGTAAATTTGTTGCCCATTTATTGACTTATGTCCCTGACTTTCTTTTGCAAATTGCTTCAGGTACGGACCCTTGCCTCTTCCTCTCCATCTGATCAAGATCCGAATGGCTGGGACGTCATAACATACGGAACAGTCTGATAATCTAAGTTCCAATTATTATTCCTTGGTCATCATTTGCCATTGAATTCAGAGCTAGGTTGAAAAGTCCGTCCTGGTCGCATCTTTACCAGGCACTGTTCCAGGTGAAAAACCCTTGCCACCGAGATTAAGTAGTTGATAGATATTGAACTACAAGCTACCTTTTTAAACCTCAGCATTCAGGAGTTGCCATCCAAACTCTTAACCACCACAACCTCACACTCCTCACTAATTCATTTAGTTAAGTAGGTAAATTCAAGGAAGGGAACTGGACCAGTGAGCAGGTGCTACTTATTTTCTGTTATAAACTGAATATGATCAGATGTCCTTCGATGAACAGAAGTCATCTGTCATGGATGTGAATCTCTGGCACTCTACAAGCTGTGTATGCTGAGACTGACTGTGTTAGCTTTGTCATGCGGATCAAAGCTTCCAATGGGGGGAAATACTTCCTGCTCTTTCCCATTGGCGAGATATGGGGTGGCCCAGTTTTTTCATTTCTGCACAAGGCAAAAAGAGTTGGGATGCTTAGGCATGTGCAAAATTCAGAATTAACAAGGAAGCTTCCCAAAGACTTTTTCATGTCCCAATTAGGACACGAAAGCCAAAGAGAGCCCCAGCTGCATGGCCCTGCTCTTGGCTCCACGGTGACTGTTTAGCAGCAGTGAAGAAATATTGGCACAGTGCATTAACAAAAATCTCAGACAGGAGACCTCATCTTTTGGGCGAGTAAACAATGCTCACTGCCAGCTCCACGCTGAATGGAAGTCAGGTTTCATGTGCGCGCGCTTTGGTTTGGGTACGGGTTTTGTTTTTCCCCTTTAGCAAAAGCTTTCTATAAGAAATTTGGTAAGGAAACACAATAGTTTTGTTTACACTGGAGAAAGCAAAATAAAGGATAAAAGTGCCAGACTTGAGCCATCAAGTTTTGCTTGAAATACATAGACATCGTATGAAGACTGGAGCTATCATCTCTAAGCGAAGTTATCTCAATGGATCATTTGAAAAACAAGGACAGTTTACACTTATTTCTGTCTGGTCATTTATTATTCAGCAGTTTAAATATATATACATATATATGCACATATATATATATAATATGTAATATGTATGTATGTATGTATGACTATATTGTCATTTATTTTGCCTACTTCTCATGTGTTTTGATTGCCTGGAGTTTCAAAACAGTAACTATGTTCATACTCATCAGCTTCCTTATACCAGTTCTTTCTTTTTTTTTCAGTTTCTATTTAATATCTTAACAATTGCTTTTATTTGTTTTAATTTTGGCTTTTGGAACGCTTTTATTTTTTATTATTTTAGGAAATAAACTAAGACAGCTATATTACTTCTAATGTAGTCAGTTTGCTATTTCCAACTTGGGCATTTTAAAATACCTTATTCTCCATGATCCCAAACTTTGCACAGCACACATTTTAGTATAGGCTTAAGAAAAACGCCAAATTCATCTCAAGTACCAACTTTGCTACTGTACAATTTGGGCAATTGGAATGATCTTTCCAGAATTTTCACTTCCTCTTTACCAGAAAACCCAATTATACAAATTTTAGGATTTGCTTCGACTGTGAGGCAAAACAGATCAAGCGCTCACTATTCTGCACCTAGTGTTCCTTTCTAGATGTTAGTGTTGTATCATTTGTTGGTTTGAATGCAAAGGCCCTGTACTTGGTTATGTTCTACTTCTGTTGTCCTGTTGGGCTTCTGAATTCCCTTGTTTCTGTCATCACCCATCTAAAGGTACCGCAACTCTTTCCTGTTCATTTTCCTTACAACACCATCCCTCTGGTTACTCATGTTTAAAAACATAATTTATGTCTAATTATTATTATTATTATTATTATTATTATTATTATTATTATTATTATTTTGTCTTTTGAGACAGGGTCTCACTATGCAGTTCAGGCTGGCCTTGAATTCACTTTTGTAGCCCAGGCTGGTCTTGAACACACACCGATCCTCTTGCCTCAGCCTCGCAAGTGCTGGGATTACAGGTGTGTGCCACCACGCCTGGCTTGGCTTCCAGATGTTGAGTATAGCTATTGTAGCAACTCATGGAGGTGGGGTAGGGAGGAAAGGGTTTTAGAAAGAGTAGACAAGCCGGGCGTGGTGGCTCACGCCTGTAATCCCAGCACTCGGGAGGCTGAGGCAGGAGGATTGGTGCGAGTTCGAGACCAGCCTGGGCTACAAAAGTGAGCTCAAGGCCAGCCTCAACTGCATAGTGAGACCCTGTCTCAAAAAGACAAAAAAAAAAAAAAAAAAAGAGTAGACAAAATTTATACTGATACACATCAATTGTGAGATGCCATTTGTCTGGTCTGAGCTTTGAACAAGGTCAATAATCGGATGCTCGAGTAGTCTTTGGACCACTTGATCTCTGCCCACACAAGTCTTAGCCTGCAGAATGTTGTGTAGCTGCTCGCTGAGGCCACCTATGTCCCACGTGCTACTGAAGCTTGAGTGCCACTTACCTTTCACCCTTCACCAAACTGTTGCCGAGTGGTGGGGGCCTACCTTTTAAAGTTTTCAAAGCCTGCAACTTCTGGTCATCTCCATAGGTAGCATTGCAGAGACATGACTTGATGCTGCAGCAGCTGCTGAGTGGTCCGTATGTCCTGCCTCTTGTTCCTGTATCATCTCCTTTGTACTCTGTTCTAATCAATTGCCTATCCATGTCCTCTATCTATGTACATATCTATCTATGTATCTACATGATATCTCTGTATATCATCTATCACCCATTCATCAACATTATCTATCTATCTATCCATCTATCATCTGTCTATCTGTCTATTTATCTATCTATCTAATCTATTATCTAACAATCAATCTACCTATCAATCATCTATCTATCCTTCTATTTTCTATTATCTATCTATTATCTATATCATCTCCCTATGTATCTATTATCTATAATAGATGATATCTATACCTATCTATTATCCACATCTATCATCTATCTACCTTATAACTGTCTGTCTAACATCTATCTCTCTAGCTGAGATCTATCTGTACCATCTACCATCCATCTAGCTATATTATCTGTCAATCACTATCTGTCACCTATTATCTATTTGTCTATGGCATCTATTAATATATCTATTATCTATAATAGATAATATCTGTATCTGTCTATTATCTATCATATATCTATTATTTATAGTACACAATATCTATATCTAATTTTTATCTATTATCTATCATTTACCTATCATGTATCTGACTATCTGATATATATCTGATATCTACCTATTTATCTATTTAAAAAGCAGAGAGATCATTGAAATATAGTACCCTGCTACTTCATTAGGCAGAAATTTTTCAACAATTTTCCCTTTTCACTTAGAGTTGCATATCAGACCTCTCCACATAACTTTTTTCCCTCTTGCCCTTTTTGACCTTGCCTGTGTAATCACCCTCTTTCAAGTCATGGAGCATCTGTTTCAGTTTTTCCTTTTCCAGTCTGATCTTTTCTTATTGTTCGTGTCTAAGGGTAAATCTCTAATCTTGCCATTTTTTGTTTATTTACTTTATATCTTTATTGTACTCTATATGTTTGATATCTTTATTTGCTAAAGTAATGGCCCTCTTCTGAGTGCTACATATGCTTAGAATTCAATATGGGATACTGATGAATGGGAGGAATGATTCTGTGTGTGTGTGTTTGTGTGTGTGTCTACGTGTGTGTGCAAATAGAAAATAATAGTGAAACCACACGGAGAAGAGAACTACCAGGAAAGATGGTGCTGACCACCCCCTTACTGTAGAATTTCTCCTAAAGAAGAACCCCTAAAGGAAAATCATTGCAGACTCATGGATGATAGCTATGGCTTTTTTTCAATTCTATTTCTTTTACTATTAATATAATTAATTGTTATATCTCTTGAATCTAATATCGATAATTAACTGGGCCATTTAGGGAGTGACCCACTGGCTCTTGGCAGAGACAGGTGATGCGCTTGTGCCTACAGCTGACAAAACTGACTGGGTGACCTCATAGCATAGTTAGGTACGAGACACACCAAATATTAGGAAGACATAGCTTGGAGCTTACAGAAAAAGGCAACACAAAAAGAGGAAGAATACACAATGGTGTACCTTGGGAGCACTCTCTCATGGTATTTTCCTGACCACAGGAGGGAAGCTTTTATTTCACACTGCACACATTTCACAGAGAAAGCAAAAGTTAAGTGAAAAACAGAAGTCTGGGAGTTTTCAAAACATGTAGATTTAAAGGGGAAATGGGAAACCATGGAAGTATATCGCAAACTTGTAAAGTGATAAAAACTCTTAATAGAACAGAAGGGATCTCAGGAATAAGCTTATCTCAATTGAATTTTTATTTTTACTTAATTATTTGATACAAAGTCTCAGTATGTAGCTCAGACTCACAGTGATCCTCCTGTTTCAGCCTCCCTGGCACTGGGATTACAGTGCCTTGTGAGTAGTTTGTTACAATATTGCCTCTTTGCTGACAAGAGACCAGGATCAGCCTACCATTGGCCACCACTCCTCCACACAACTAAAGACATTTCAAGATGTTACCTTAAATACAGGGGGCTTCCCATCACCCTAGAGCTTTATCAGGTCTGACCCTCACAATTTCTTCTCTTTGATTTGCTTTATTACCTGGTTTTATTATTAAATTAAGAGTGAAAAGGGGTAACTAGAAAATTCATGTTGCTGTAGTTCAAATACTAAGTGTTTACAGGGCTGGGAGCTAGCTCAGTAGAATAAGCACTTGCTTAGCAAGAACAAGTGCCTGTGGGAAAAAAAAGCTCTATGGGAAAAAAAAGCAAAAAATCTAAGTGTTTGGGACAAGGGCATAAGAGGAAGCAGACTATATCAGTTCCAGATGAAGCATCACTCTAACTGGTTTAATGTCCTGTCGTCTTACTGACTTGATGTTTTATATTCTAAATATTTCAAGGGCGGCAAACGGAGACATTTGAGCACTCAATTAGACAGGGATTTATTGAATGTTGAACTTTTGACTGCGTTAGAGATGAAAGGTTTATCTTTTTCCGCAGCACGCTCTGCCACGTGCTCTCCACCCTACCACTCCTCCTCCCTGGTGTTCGCACTCTCATTCTCCATTGTTCTCAACAGGAAGTCACCACCTGTCCTGGGTAATAAATTGTGTCTTGCACTACAAAACTGCTTCAGGCAGAAGATAACGGAGAGAGAACCCTTTCCCTTTTTCCTTTCAGTTTCCTAAGGGAAGCATTTCTTGGCATTTCTACAGCTATTTATTTCCCTCATCAAGCAATTGATGAACAACCCATTTGCTGCATACGCCTAAGGCTTTGATTATCCAGCATGAGGAAGGCTACATGAGCCGTAGCCTTTTGGGTAAAGGTTGCAAGCTCACCTGCTAATGGACGAGCATGTGCAACCCAGATTTTACGTTTTCCTAAAATGCGTGGCATTAGAAAGACTACGGAGAAAGGAGAGAAACCGTGAGCTGTGTTTTCTGGACCACCGCTGAATACAGATGGTGGGATAGAGGAAGCACATGTGCGTGGTCACAGGCGAGCTCTGCGCAGAGGTTCTGGGGTCAGGGTGGAGGGCCAGGGTGAGGTTTGGCTGTCATTTTGCACTCAGAGTGTCTCCTATCAAGTTGCTCGGGAGTGTGTTATTGCCTGAAGTTACCAAACGAAAGAGGTTGGTGACAATATGACTTGATCCTCCGGGAATAACGTTTCCCTTGACAAGTGAAGTCACGCTAGGGTGTCTTCACAAATGGAAAGTGTCCGTGTTACCCAACTGCACGACTGGCTAGAAATCAGAAGCAGGTGGGGAGGGGAGGGAAAACTTTGGTTCTTTTTCTTTTCCCCTAGAGTTAGCATGTCAAATATGTTCCCAGGTCTGAAGAAGAGAAGACAGCTAAATTAATTTTAATCATGTACCTTTCTCTGTTTGTTTTGTATTCTGTGTGAAAAAATAAATACAAGGGAATATGATTAACTTCAAGGCTTTATTTCATGTCATGCTCGTGAGAATACATTTGTTGGCGAATGTATACGTGCTTTCATTGTATTCAAAAAATAATTTACCCAGTGTAGCGTTAGACTTTGATATCTTTAAAAATAACTCTTCTTACTATAAAAGTAGGAAACAGAGATGCAGGTCCTGACCGATTTCACACGCATGAGCCTCCCAGGGGTAGGCAGTTATTTCCTCCGAGGTACTAGCTCTTTCCCTTCACAAGGCATTGGGATCCAATAAATTGATGAAGAGAACAGAATTATGAAGTTGTGTGTGCTCTAGCAACTTGGTATCGTTTCGTGTAAAAGTCCTGTGACAGGGCATTTAGAAAGAAGCTACTTGTAAGAGATCTTTCCAGGCTCAGGATTCGATGAGCTACAGAAGACCAGGATTATTGTCCTTAGTGCTTCAGGGGACAGAATACTTTTGAACACAGGAGCGAAATGCCGGAACAATGTCATAGATAAAAGAATCGAAGACCTCACAAAAGCCTAACATGGGAAAACAAGGAGAATAATTTAAAGGCTTATGAAGGATTTGAGACCACCACGACAGGGGGGTTCATGCTTTTGTAAAATATCTCAGAATTCATCTTTAAAGCGTTGGGATCCCTGCTTTCCAACAGGGACGGGGCCCACCAGAAGCAGTGGGTTTGGAATGCGGGGTTAGGTGGAAGCATGTGGCACGGTCTTGTGTGGAGAGGCAGAAGAGAGAAGCGCAAAGGATCTTGGGAGACCCCTTCTGTAAAACCAGGGCAACCCTCTCCCCCCTCAAAAAAAAAGTGAAGATGGAAACACTGGTCACATATTTCCTGGTAATAATTGTAGCAGGCAGTAGAGGGTGGGTCAGAGGGAGGCGGGGCAGTGTCATTTTGATCAGAACAAGGAGAACTCATGATTAATCCTGATAAGAAATACAATCCTGGGGTCTGGAAATGAACATGGCCCTGAAGGGGACCTCGGGAGTTGCCCAGGGGTACTTCAGGTGTCAGGCACGGGAAAGAGTTCCAGAGGAGAGCCGGAAACGCTCGGAACGCAGAGCAAACCCAAAATGAGACCCGCGTTTCTTTTGAGCTCAGTGTGTCCATCGCGTCCTAAGGAATGGAGGTTATCCTTTCATGAAGGGACATGAACTGGACTCCTTTCCTTACATTTCGGAGAAGTCAACAGGAAGGACATGGTGGGGGGAAAATGGGAAACTGTGGGAGATAATGACAAAGGTTTCTCTGAGAATCCCAGGGAGGCGGGATGAGGGCGTGGCTCCTCTTAGGGCTGAATGCAGAGACTGTCCATAGGCAGGGAGGCCTGATCCAGCGGAAACAGAAACCAGAGCGCTGTGGGAGGGGTCGGGGCAGCACCAGAAAGCTCCCCAAAGTGCCCGGAGGTAGCCTCAGATTCATAGACCTCTTCGTCAACTTCCACAAGCGACTAGCTGGGGAAGCCAAAGACTCGCGCATCTCTGCACCTTCCTTCCCTCATCTATAGAGTGCAGGGCAGGCCAGTCTTCCTGCTCAGGTTTGCTAGGAGAATCACCTGTGCACACCGCTTTTGGTTCATCCGTAAGGGCTGCAGAGGGAGAACTTTCAATCCCTAGCAGCCACAGGGCAGCCTGGCCCCAGATCCCGGGCTCATTGCTGTTAGGCCGAAACAAGTAGGTCCCTAATTGAAAAAGAAATATTGTTTGGGGAAATTTGGATGGGTATAATTGTCCTCTCAAGCTGGGTTTGGAGCTGCCCAGCTGCAGCCTCAGCTCTCTGAAGCAGGAGCATCACCAGTTGGAGTTCAGCCGGGGTGATTTAATGACTTGGGGACACCCTGCCTCGAAAAACAAAGTAGAAAGGGCTCCGAATACCCATTATTTCATGGAGGGCTCTGCTTTACGCTCTTTCTCTCTGTCTGTGTGTCTGTCTCTCCCCCCTCTGTCTCCCTCTCTCTCTTTCCTCTCTTACTTTCTCTCTCCTCTGTCCTTCTCCTTATTCTCTCTCTTCTCCTTCTCCCCCATTCTCTTTCTCTCCCTCTTTCTTCTCCTTCTCTCTCTCCCTCTCCCTCTCTTCTCTCTCTTTCTCTCTCTCTCTCACACACACACACACACACACACAGAACATCTGATTACCTTTTGAAGCAATGCACTTTTACACTAGGGTAAGGAAGTAATGGATGAGTGAGGCCCTTCAACATCACGAGTGGTAATTATTGAATCATTACAGGAGCCAAGCAGAGATGAAGGACAAAACTAGACTTTTCTCAAGTTTTTAATTTGGGTCATTAGAAGAATGATTTTGACAATGGATGTCGATGAGTTACAGAGGTTTCTCGATACCCCCTAACTTAGATGGTTATTAGGTCCGTATGCAAGAAAATTAATGTAGAGGACTTAGTGCAGGGACAGGCATGGTCTAATCCCTCAAGTGCGTTACCCATTGCCATCCCTGATCTCAGAGCGAGAGACAGAGATGAAAGGACGTGGAGCCTCATTTCCCCCCAAAGGCAGAGTGCTCCTTCAGAGACAAGAGCGACTTGGTGACAGGGACAAAGAGCAATAAGCAGAGATGTGTCTGGCAGCTGCCTAGGGATTGAGTGAGACGTTTTATTCCAGGTTGGGAGGTGGGTAAAATTCATGCCCAGAGAAGTAGGCAGTATGCACAGGCCACAGCTAAGTGCAGCTTAGGGCCAAGTTAACAAAGTGAGGGCTAAAATGATGGAAAAGTAAGGAACAGGAATGAGGGACGGGAGGTTAGCTGCAGGGGAGGTAAGCAGTTCTCCAGTGTCAACCAGGGAGCAAGAGGAGTGTGGAGGGGCCGGGGTGTGTGCAGATATCTTGGGCGGGGTCAGCCTCATAAAGGGTACGAGAAAGGCAAACAGCTCTAGAAGACGGAATGAATCCACAGAAAGAAGAAATACAGAGGGATGCTTCTAGCATCTTCCTGGGGAAAAAAAAAAATCAGATGCTACTAAATGCTGCAGCAAAGACCTGGGTAGATTTTTAATTGTAAAAATTGGATCATGGGGCCTGAGAGGAAAACAAAATGGTAATTGGAAAGCAGACAACAGGACTCAGAGATAAAGCAGAAATTCAGTTACCAGAAGGAGAGTCTGCTCAAGTGAAAGGCCTCTCAGGAGAAATATATCAAGCTACAATAAATCGTGGATTTGAGTCATGGGTATAAACAGAACCATACACATAATTATCTCCTGACATCATGTTTGCCAAAGATATCTACTGTGTCGAACTTCTTGAATATCCTTGAAAAGACTTTTATAAATGAAGGAATGAGGCTAAGGAAATATCTGCAGCTATATATCACGTTGGGTATCTAGAGGAACCAGTTATTCAGCAGATCTTGTCATTTATTTTTTCACATTTAAAAAATTTTTTTTTGATACAGGGTCTCCCTATGTCATTTGGACTCGTAGTGATCCTCCTGCCTCAGCCTCCCTACTGTTCAAATTACAGGCATGCACTACCATCCCTGGTTCCTGGGCCAGCATGCTGTGTACAGGATTCCTCAGCTGGCATGGCCTGCAGTACCCGGGATCGAACTCAGGACCTTGAGCTTGCCGGGCAGATGCTTATGCTTCTGAACTATCTCTCTATGCCATCACTTTATATAGTAGCAGTTTAAAACTCATAGAAACCAAGGCAGATGAGTACAGAAGCTACATTGTCACCCTCTGAATATCATGGTTAAGTCAGCCACCCTAGAGAAGTTCTCATCAGGATGTTAATGAGGCCACAGGAAGAGGACAGGAAGGCCACAGGAAGAGGGCATGAAGGAAGGCCACACCTATCCACAGACTTCACCTTGCATTAGCTTCCTGGATCTGAAGCTCAGTAGCACATAGCTACCTCCTCGGCATGCGATAGATTTTGTTAAATCTTCCAAAGAACATTAGACACCAGCCATCCAAAACATTCAAGCTCAATTCCTTAGTTATTTATTTTATGTATTTCATACACGGTCTCACCACGCAGCTCAGACTTGTAGTGATCCTCCTGTTTTCAGCCTCTCCTACACTGGGATTACAGGTATGCACCACCATGCCTAGTCTCAGTGGCTCAGTGGGCCTGGGGATAAGGACTGCGTGGCATGTGCTTCCAGGGATTGAACCCTGGTCCCTGTGCTGGCCTGAGCAGGTGCATAGTCTGCTGAGGTATCTCGCCAGCCCTCAAGCTCAAGTTAGCTATCTTTTTGTTATATAAGTCCATACTGCTTCTGTCTGTCAATTCCTTATGGCTCGGCTGGAGCAATTCCAGCTGTTGCACTTCAGTGGAGCACTGATAATGGAGTCTTTCTTATAAAGCTAATCTGCTTCTTTCCTTGGAAGCGTCTTCATCTCCATGCAAACGCACACTAGCTGTGGATTTCTGAGCTATGTCATCTTTCACCGTTCGTCTTTATTCTCATAGCGCTTTTCTAGCGATATCAGTGTTCCTCTCTGATTCGTTCTATGCTCACTAAACTATAGCTTTTATCATAGCCTGCTCACAATGGACCGTGTTTACTTCAGTTTAAACCATCAGTGTTTACAAAAGCTTCATGCACAGCCATGCTTTATTCATCCTCCCCTCAAAAGCAAGAGAATATTTTTAGAGGCCCAGAAGTGTTGTAGAAACTAGAATGGATCTGGTATCCTGGAGTGTGATTATAAATTAAACTGTCCCCATTGCATTCTAAAGAATAAATCAATACCTAATATCAGACCCCCCCCCCCCCAGCTTCTTTGTTCTTTCAGCTCCAAATACAATGCCTCTGCGGTGAACAGGGCACCTGCTGGCCGGCAAGGAGAATTAAAGGTAGGCTTCTGCCAGCTTGCCTGGTGACAGTACAGCCATGTCGGGAATCAAATGCAATGTAGAGCCAGGGAACCTACCCAGGGGCGACTGCGGCTACTGAGATGCCTTCTGCCTCGTTCCCTGTGGCTCTCACAGTTTCTTTGTGGTTTGGGGGGAGGGAAATAAGATCAGAGAATATTTGTGGCTATATTCAAGGATATTTTTTATGTTCAGACCCAGGTAAATAACTAAATCTCTCAAATAAAGTGAGCTTGATCTACTGTGAAAACTCCCATGCAGTTTCTATTTTCTCCTGGAGATTCAAGACTTCTGTTTTTGTCTTTAACATCCTGAAATGATGGATTTGAGTTGTGCTGCAACTTCTAAGCCATCCCAAGAGTCTGTAAAATAGACAAAAATCTAAAAGTCAATTTTATTTATTTACTTACTTATTGTGTAGGGTCCCGCTATGTAACTTAGATTCACGGTGTTCCTTCTGTTTTCAGCCTCCCCAGGGCTGGGATTATAGGCATGGGCCATCACTCCCAGACTGAGTCTCTAGCTCAGTGTGCCTGGGGGCAGGGCTGGCGGCAGGGTTGGCTCAGCATATGATGCCAGGGATTCAACCCCATCCCATGCACTTGCCTAACTAGGTGCTTAGTCTGCTGGCCTATCTCGCCAGCCTTTACAAGTTAATTTTAGACACTACTGTGTAGAAGCATATTTTGTAGATTATTGGGAAATAAAGAAATTTTACATAATGATTTACCATTAAAAAAGAAAAACAAGGGCTGGCCAAATAGCTCAGTGGATTAAAGTGATTGCAAGCAGGCTCAGGGGCCAGGGGTTTGACTCTTAGGCCCTCCATGCTGGCCCCACCCCCTGGGGCATGCTGAGCCTGCAACTGAGGCTGGGTGTCATGGTGGTGCGTGCCTGTAATCCCAGCTGTTGGGAGGCTGTAAACATGTGCATCACTATGAATCTGATCTAGTAGTGAGACCCTGAACACCCTATAGACCCTTCCCTAGAAAAATACAGAAGAAGAAAGAAAGAAAGAAAGAAAGAAAGAAAGAAAGAAAGAAAGAAAAATAAGCAAGTCATTCCTTGATAGCTACCAAGAGTTTCCAGGAAAATATCTCCTTCTATGTAGGGCTGTATATACCTATCTAGCTCGCCAGCTGACTATACTGCAAAATGATTTCAAAATTATGCAAAAAAATGGCATTCAAACTTAGTTACCTTTATTCTTAAGCAAAAAAAGTAAATAAATAAATAGAGATTGCTAGAGCTTGTACCTACATGCCCCTCCAAAGCCTCCTGTGGGTGTAGGTGGCTGGATCTAGGGTCTGTGATGCTCAGATCAAGGCTGTAAGTCTGGGATGGATTCAGGGTGTGATGCTACGATTAAGGCTGCCTCACAGTGGGTGGGTAGCCTGGGTGGGCTAGGAGGAACAGAACTAGGTTGGCCTCTTGTCACTTGCTGGGCGCTGGGTGCTACCTACTGCTTGCCCTGCTTTGCCATGGACTATTGCTTCTCTGCGATGCCCCCGTGCCATGCCACTCTGCCTTGGAGCCAGGCATCTACGAGATGAAGCCTCTACCAATGACGCTGCAATGAGCCTTTCCTTCTTTAACTTGGAGTGTGGAGTATTCGGCCTGAGGAAGGCCAAAAATAACTAAGTCAGAGATCCAGCGCCTACATTTTTGCATCTGAATATGAAATACTCTGGTTATGTAAATTCTGTTAAAGAGTTAAGTTGGAACTTAATGTTTAAGAACAAACTTACTGAAATTGAATGCATATGTTTCTCATTAGGTAGAAAAATTACAATGCTTAAACGGATATAACTTTGTAATTTTTGCACACAATATTGTTGTGCTGTAATTTTCTGGAATATCATTTTGTCCCCTATAATTTTATAGTCTCTTTTTAATGATACTATAATTGATAATTTATGTAAAAATATAGGTTCTGGGAAAATGTATTAAAGTTGGTAAATGGGCTGTTAACCTAGTATGGATAATTACCTTAATATTATTCAGGTTTAGTTTTCTTTTGAGCTTGTTAACTACATACAATATTTATAAAAATAATTTTGGGATCACCTTCTTACACATATTTGTAAACATTTTAGTCACAATATTATACTTTCACATGGTATTAAATTTTAGTTGAAAAACATAACATATACTGACAAAATAATACACTGCTTCAGAAAATATTCTTTAAAATTACCTGTCTTTTTTTCAACTTCTCTTATTATTATTTATATGCCTGGATAAATATCTATGTGCACTTCATTTGCAAAAATTAAAATGACTCAAATTTAATTGGTCAAAAAGGAGTCACATGTAAGGATTCTTAATAACTATGGTTTAAATTTGAAATAAGCAAGAAAATGTGCTGTACTGAAAAACTCCGCAGCCTAGGGCCATGACATACCTGAACTCAGCTAAATAACTCTCCAATCACTTATAATAAAATGTTCTAATAAATCACTTGAAAAGTGTCAAGCAATGTGTCATACACATTATCTTATTTTTGAGTTATGAGCATTTATTTAAGGACTCTTAAAATCATTGGAAATTTGGAAATCATTTCCCCAGTAACCAAAACAAATATAGGACGCTAAAGGAGATACTGGTTCCCATACCATGCAAACCGATAACCTCAGAATACAGGTCTTCATTGGATATTGCAAGTTGTGGTGACCTAATGTTTTTAAAGAAATGCAAATAGGCTGGCTGCTTGTTAAAATGCTCACAATCAAGAGAAGAAGGTTTCTATCACTTGTGATGCAGTAACTACTGAATACACCTGCGTTTCCAGGTGGAACCCTGCTGCGGTTGGTATTCCCAGCATGCTTCCAGGCATACACCAGCCCGAGAAAATACCTCCACTTTCCTCACCACACCCCAGTGAGACGCAGAAGTTTAATAAGGGGATTTTATGCAGATAAAAGGTAGAGAAAATCAGGGCGCCACGGGCAGCGGCTGAGTCCCGCTGAGCTGGAGGTCCGGAAGTCCTCGGGACAAGAGCAAGGCCAGCTCAGCAGCTGTGGGAACGTGGGGCTCCTCGCTGCTCACGGGGGCTCAGATAGCTCTAAGGAAGTTTCACTTTGAGTATCCCCCATAAAACGCTGAGCATTTGTACTTTTTGGTGGGGGGTTGTTCATTTTATTTTATTACGTAATAAAAAAGGAAAAATGGAGACATCTTTCCCAAATAACCTAACCCAAGTAGTTTGTAGTACTCGCTATACACTCATTCACAGAAGAACCTATATATTTTAGATCCAAGCCATTTAAAAGTAACACATTTCATCAGTTCTGGGACATTTTCTCAGTCTCTCTCCTTTTTTTTTTTTTTTTTTTTTTGGCAAGAATCCAATTCATGTGTGTTGATTTTGTATTTTTAGTCTATTAAGAGCTTAAATATAAGAAAAAACTTGGAGAAATTATTGCAAAAACATTGGACTTTTGACTGTGTTGCAACTTTTCCCCCTTTTCACTGTGTATAAATAAAGATGTAGCTCACTCTGGGCGGTTGCTGCCTCCCAGTTAGGGAGGTCTGGTGTTGCCCGGTCCCAGCTTTCCTTTTAGTAGGCGTCTAGTTTTTTCTTAATCTTTCACCGCCCCCTCTCAGGATCTCGCTGCTATCTAGGTAGTGGTGGGCCACAAAGGATTGACTTTGGCGAAAAATATAAACAAAGACGGTCTTGGCGGAAGACGGGTTCAAAAGTCACGTGGGTGCCGAAAATCCTCTGCATTCAAGCAGCTTCTACATAGGAAAACCAAGGAGGCCTAAATGCTTGAGCTTAGATCAACACTTGATTCTGCAGGTGGACAAATTAGAAAAGGCTTTCCTCAAGGCCCTGATCATGTATACACAGGCACTGGCATTTTCCGGATAAGTGAGAGATAGCATGAACAGAAATCCTCTTCTTCCCGTTATACACGTGTGAACCACATTTTATGACCACAATAATATGAGGACAGACAAATGTGCTATTGTTCTAAATATTTGTTTCTATGGGAAGGATTTTTTTTTTTTGGCTGTCAGGCTGCCTTAAGACATGTGGAGTTGGGGATCGAACCCCAGTCCCCTATGCCTGATGTTGTTTGCCTGTGCAGGCACTTAAGAAACTGTGCTAAGCTGCAGGCCCCATAATGTTCTATTTGTGGTAAAATAAAATTAAGATATTTCACAATAAAAATCACATTTCAAATGGTACGCAAGGTTTTCGATTTCAATTTTGGTTCTACATCAGACAGTAACCTATCTTAGTAAGTTGTAGTTACCCTTTTAATATTGCAATGGCCTTCCTAGAGGATACGTTAAGCCCTCCAAAAGGACGATGGAGTGAATGATCTCAAGCGTCTAGAAAGATTAGAATCACGCCTTCTCTAGTGAGAAGACAACAGCAGGGGTCCAGTGTTTGCCAAACTGTTTTTGAAGCATGAGATCACGGGTTACAACAAGGTTTCCAAGAAAAAAAATAAACAAAGAAAGCAACAAAATTATCTGAGTATACATCAAGTAGCAGAATGTGTTTTATTTTATGAAACTGTATGTCAGTGAATATCAGGCATGAAATAAAATATCTTCTACTATGTTTTGAGGAAAGTCATTTGAAAGGATAGATCTTGTCCATCGTTCCGTAGGATTCTGAATATGAAGGCTAAAATAAAAATCAATTCCCGAAGGGACCAAACATTGTCCTTCAGATCATTTTTTTAATGCATTTGGTACATAATCTCACTATGCTTGTACCACCATGTCCAGTCTCGGTTCTGGCTCTGCAGGCCCAGGGTTGGGTCCCGTGCAGCATGTGGTGCTGGGGATCAAACTCCAGTCCCTGAGTTTGCCTAAGGAAGCATTTAGTACACTGAGCTATCTCACTGGCCCTCTTCAGATCCTTTTAAACATCTTTTATTATTTATTTTATTAACTCATTCTTGAAAGTAAGTGCCCATGTATTCCATTTTCAATAAATATCATCTATATCTGTATCTGATGTGACAACTTGGAATATGTTTACATGAAAGGTGGCTTACTCTGCAAATTCAAACCCACTTAGGACTCAACTAAATTTCATGAATTGAGTCCATCATCAATACCTAATGAGACTTGAAAAGTAATACGAACTTGGGACTGGCGATATAGCTCAACAGCATAAGTGCCTGCCTGGCAAGTACAAGGTTCAGAGTTCCATCCCCAGTACTGCAAAAAGTAATAATAACTAATAATAATAATAATAATAATAATAATAATAATAATAATAATTTGGAGGTAAAGAGACAAGGGAGACACAAGCAATATATTGGATATCCTCTGACTAGTAAGATTTATTTCAAATTATTAAGGAACTGTGTTGTCCAAGACAAAACAAAAACATTTTTGAGTCACTGGAGTTACTTCCAACCTGGAGCACAGCACTAAAATCAAAATTAATTACAAGTGCACATTAAGGATATCCGAGAGTCCCTAAATTGATCTCCTGGTGCACTGCTTTCTATGTGAAAAGAAAAGGAGGTGCTTCTCTTTTCTAGATTTTCTCATTTTAAAAGCTTTTGCAGCCATGCTAGTTGCAACAGGAAGCAAAAGAGGCTGACATTCTTTGATGTGCTTGCTGGTAAGAGGAGAGTCGATGTAGTAGATGTTCATCTCTTTTGTTAAAGGAAACATCAGTACTAGTCTTGGGTTAGGTATTTTCTCTGTGCTGGTGCTTCTGCTAAGTTGTCTGTGCTTGTCACTTAAATAGTTAGAGCACAGCTGAAGTGTCTCCCATGAAGTACATATGCAACCTTAGGATAAATGACAAAATACAGCTTGTCTTTTATCGAGGATGTGTTTCTATTGCACTGCTTTTCCTCAAATGTGAACAGTGACAGATAATGAGTCCTTTGCTTCCCCTAAGTGTATAGCAAAAAAGAAAAAAGAAAAGAATGCTTCTACATTTGAAACTCAGATATTTTCATTAGCCTACCAAAGAGTAAGAAAAATTTTGTATTAGTTTCCCTTACATAGATTCTTTCTTTCTTTCTTTCTTTTTCTTCTGTATTTAGGACAAGTTCTACAGGATCTCACAACATAGACTGGACTCTTAGTGATTCTTCTGCTTCCAGCCTCCCAAGTCCTGGGATCACAGGCACATGCCACCCAGGCTCAGTCGCTATCCATGTACACCCCAGGGGTGGGGCTGGCATGGCTCACTGGTAATCAAACTCCTGCCACTGTGCTCTGCTTAAACAGGCACTTTAGACTGCTAAGCTATCAGAATAGCCCTACAGAGATTCTTGACTATCAACTAAGTGTGCAGATCTGGCAAAGTGCTTTAAAAAAAATAACTGGAAATTGAACGAGGGCCCTGTGCACCCTGTGTAGAAGTAGATCTGAAGCTCTTTTCAAAGTTTTATTTTGAGACAGGAATTCCCTAAGCTGTTGTGTCACACAGGCTGAGCTTCAACCTGCATGCCACTGCCTCAGCATCCCAAGTTCTGGGATTATACATGTGTATTACCTCATCAAGATTTTTTTTTTTTCAGTATTAGAGTATAGAGCAAACAAGATCTAAAATAAAGGTTGCTTAGTATCTAAGAACGGTCACCTTGGAACTGGGCATAGTGGCCCATTTTTGTGATCTCAGCACTCTGGGAGGCTGAGGTAGGAGGATCATAAGTTTGAGTTCGGCCTGGAAAAGTTAGTGTCACAGCCAGATGCAGCCTCAAAATAGGTAGAAAGGACTTGAGATGTAATGCATTTGAAAGACCTTGGGTTCAATTCTAGTACTTCTTTAAAAAATGATCACAGATTAGACTCTTTTGTTCATACTGTTTCTTCCTGTTATTTTTTAAACACACAGTAAATCAGGTAAAAACGGCATGCAGTCCTGTATTAGACCAACCCAACCAAATTAATAGTAAGTGTTTATGAATCACTATGTTTAGTTCTCATTATTTCAAATAGTATGGTTTCTGTTACCTAGAAACACAGCAGCAAGTTGAGTTTGTTCAGAGGATCTCAGGAGAGAGAACTCATACTAACACTTATATATACAGAGTTCTTAGCAAAGAATCTGAAATCCTAGCAGTAGGGAGCTTTTAAATGGTAAACATTTTATTTTACCTCCTTTTAGTCTCTCCAGAAATTTCTATTTGTTCTGAATCTCCCCAGGTAAGTTTGCGCAGAGAAAAAAAAATATGATTGATCAATTTTTTCATTGAGCAGCCAGAGAAAAAAGCAAAACACACAGCATTTGAGAACTTGTATACCTAAGTGTTTCAAAATAGCCTTAGATCTCCATAACTGAGATGTATCAGTGATAGAATGGTTCGCATAGCTTCTCTCGGGCATGCATGGGGCTCTTTTCCTAGGTGCTGTTGTGTGAGCAAGAGACAGAAGACTGCCTGTCCTCTGCTCTCCAGGGGCTTATAGCTTGGGGTAAATATGGTGGCCACCATGACATGACGACTGGGAAACCATGCTGGGTGTATGCTTAGTGCACCATGAAATAACATGCATAGTTAGAGAATTGGGTTCCACAGTCATGCCCTTGAGCTCTCTGTCCTGAGTTTTCTCAGTGATGGGTGTGTTTCTACTAATTACTCAGTGAATATGTTTGCTGTTTCCTATTCTCTGTCGTTTTTTTACAACAAATATGAGACTATGTCAAGGGTATATATATATATATATATATATATATATATATATAATCTAATTTACTGTTCATTGGCTCTACATTGTCAATTTTTCTTGCTTTATCATATCTCGTTTGGGAATAATAGCTTACCTTGTACCATATTATTCAGACACTATGCCAACATCTCTATCTCAATTGATGATATCTCAGCCTCAGCTTGCTATTTCAGTGTAAAACCAAATTTAAAAATGACCCTACTTAGTTTACCAATATGTTCTTACACATATTATTTTTGCCATTGAAGTTGTATTTAACTCTTACACATTTTTTTTTCTGACAGTTTGTGCAGTTTTAATAGGATCATTATAGAGTTTTGCATTAGGCAGATGAATATTCTTTTAACTTTACAACTTAGCATAATCTTGTTACTAATAATGAAAAAAAATTAATGCCAAAATCAAAAGACAGAAGATATTGCCATGTTATTATAGTCACCTTTTGGTTTGAAAAATACAATACCTACTTAGTGGAACACCAATTTCTCTACTAAATTTAAATATGCATTTGTAAGGCTTCCAAGGTTTCAATACTGTAAAGCAATCTAGAGTTTATTTCCTGGCCAAACTCCTCTTCATAATAATTTCCTGAGTTTTCACTATCCAATCATCACACAGTATAAACAAGAAATGATCTCAAACATCTAAACTAAAGCATGAAGCAACGCACGCTGTGAGCTTGGGGAATCACAGGAGCAGCTTAAGCAGCAAACATCAAATAGATTTCACTGACCTGATGAAATATCAATCGGGCTCATCTTGGTCTGTGTGATGTTGATGCGCACGCCCACTTTGCTATCTGTGAGGTCAATCTCCACGTTGCCCAAGTTGTCCCCCAAATGGCTGAACAGTAGGAGACCATTGGGGTTCCATGTTCTAAACTGGAAACTGACTGAAAACAGGTCTTGTTCAGGCCGTCCGGGCACCTCCAGGTAGCTGGTTGCATTGAAAAAGACAGGCACGGTGTAGGGCTCCACACAAGAGAAACTCAGATTTCCCTACAAAACAGAAAGTGATTGGCTTTGAGGCAAATGTGGAATGAAAATAAACACCACGGAAGAAAACCTTAGATACAGTGGTCTGCAAGCCCGAAGCGATGCCTGAACTTGTGTCCCACGCAGCGCGGCACTGGCACATGACACAGTGAACGCACTCAGCAGGAATCTGCTAGAGTGGGAGCCTGATACTGGGCAGCAGCTGGTCATCCAGGCAAGGGACTTAAAGCATGGCATGTTCTGAGAATGACAGCTGTCACCTGGCTTGATGAGCTGTACTGAGAGCCTGTGTTTGGGGCTTGGATATGGAACGCTGGACCTTGGGGAGACAGTGATACAGCCCTCAGGCTGGCTGTGCCGAGGCCAAGGACAGCCAGGCCCCAGCCCGCTGCTCTGTAGCAATGTCCGTGTCTATCAGGACACAGTGCCTCTGTCCCGGGGATCCACTGCATGCTTATTTGGTAATTATGCATTCGCTTGACATTTTGCTGCAAGTATCTTTTTGAGTTTATCCATATAACTACTATCTGTGGATCCCTATGAACTATTTAACTTCTCTATAGCTGGTTGTGTTTCTAACTCAGAACCCATTTAAACTTTTACAAGGTGTGCTTAAATCACAATGCATTAATGCTGACAGAACTATCTGTACACATGCACTTTCAGTAGAAACAGAATTTTAGTCACCATTCACACACACTAAATTATATTTTAGTGCTTACTACCTTTTCCTTTGAAGATCTGAGAATATGCATTTGTTTATAACTTTTCAATTCCACCTTTAATATTTTAAAGAGTACAATTCAATATTTTAATCAGTTTTCAGTCACTCTTGCTCATATTTCTGTACAGCATATGCACATCTATGCATGTGTGCACACATGTATATTACAACACCACATGTATTTCACAGATGCCTGACTATTCCATTTGAGCATATTAACCACTGTGTTGAAGGCAGGTTGTCTCTCTGATTTAATATTTAAACTGCATTTGGTCTGCATCTTCACAGAAAACTGTTTTTAAAGGCTTACTTTTTTTTCTTTACCAATGCGAAGAATTGCCTATGTACAATAGCTGAGATGCTTTCAGGGGCTGTGTAACTATGTTCTGAGATTGTGTCTGAAGTTGTTTCTGAGTGATGGTGCTGAGTCTGGACTTGGTGCACAATGGGGAACTGAGTTTGTGGGGAGATAGGGTGGCATGAGCACTGGGTCAATTTCACTGAAATATCAGGACCTAGAACTTTTGAAAGCAGATTTTCTATATACATATTTTCTCTAGTAGAGGTGCTTAGAAAGTTCCCTACTTGTGTTTGTCTCACCTAGAATTTTCAGCATGCATGTATATTTTGATGCCAAAGTATATTCTATGTCTGCCCACATAGTTATCTGTAAAAATAGGATATGTCTACAGAGCAATTATATTTTACAGAATATTTCTGGTACTTATTTACATTTGAAGGTGCATTTACCACCAGATTACATTTTGCAGTCATGGTTGATCTTGGAATGAATCTTGGGTACCACAACTCTATGTAGTTTGAGTACTGACTAAATATAGCTCAGGAACAACCATGAAATTCAGGCAGAGAGAACATTTTATCTCAGTTTAAAGGCACCAATAGTAGAGATGGGATTAGGATTGTGGATTAGGATCTGGGTTTCTATAACATTTTGTGAAGGAAAGAAGAAAAAGGAAGAAGAAGAAGAAGAAGGAGGAGGAGGAGGAGGAGGAAAAGGAGGAAGAGGAGGAGGAGAAGGAGGAGGAGGGAAGGATTCTGATGCCATTTCATCCAAACTTGAAAGTACAAAGGATGTGTACATAGTGTGTATTTGTGTGTTATGTATAAGAATTCTCTAAATAAAAATAACAGTATGGAAGAGTACCGTAATCTTGGATCTCACAGGAGTCAACGCTCAATAATAATCACACAAGATCACTTTGAAAGCTTATTTCAGGTGACGTTTATCTGTTCTGATCTAAAATCTTTGTATTTTTCTTGCAAAATTTTTTCAGATTTTCATGTTTACTTATAACGTGCCTAACCCACACTCCCTATAAGTGAAGCTATTACAATTTTTCTCCTTTTAATGTATTTATGACAAGGTCTACAGGATCTCACTACACAGATCAGACTCATAGTGATCCTCCTGTTTTCAGCCTCCCAAACTCTAGGATTACAGAGGCGTGCCACGTACTCAGTCTCAGCAGCTCAGCGTGCCTTGGAGGCAGGGCGAGCACACATTTTTTCTCTTGTCTACCCCCCACCTTTTTTTTTTGGTGGTACTGGGGATTGAACTCAGGACCTTGTACTTGCCAGGAAGGGTACTTGCCAGGCAAGAGCTTATGCTGCTGAGCTATTCCCCTAGCCCTTGTCTACATACTTTATGAGAAAATTTCACCTATATTGAATTAAGGTTAATGTTTCAATCTATCTTAATTAATGTTAATTATCTTTATTTTATGCTGTTGAACCCAACACATCCAGAAGGATGATATAGCAGTAGTTGTCCAACACCCCCTACGTGACGAGTTGTGTGATAATGCCTGTGGGACAGCGTTTCGGCTCTTACCACATTAGACGGCTCTAATTTCTTCCTCCTGGCAAGATCAGTAATATTGATCCCATTGTAGTTCATACTTTCCATGCAGCCCTTAAAATTCTTTCTACTACTGGAACTCGGCTTTCCGGAGAAAGGTATGCCTCCGAAAGTTATCTAAAAACAAGAAGAAATAGGTACATCCGTGATGCATTATGTAAATACAAAAAATACTCTGAATAAAAGCAAGATCAAGAGTCTTTGTCACAATCAAAATTTGAGGACATTATGGTACCTTGGCTGCTATGTTTTCTACACATTATGCTGTTATTGAAGTGCAAAGTGACATCATTACTTCTGATCATTATAACTGGAACAATAAAACAGGAACATGGCATTATTTGCGACCCTAAGGCATTTTATGAATATTCTTGAGAACGTTTTAAAAGATTTTATGCAGTAAACATTTTTATCAAGTGGTGTTCAAAATATATATTCATGTTTATCATTCAAAGGCACAGTACCAATAGATGCCTCTAGAAGTTTTCTAGATAACAAACAATAGTATAAAAATGGGATAAAAATGAAGCCCAAAGCAAAGAATATTGTATTTACTTTCTTCAAACTCATTATGGCTTAATGACTAGTAGAGCAAGAAGTTCATTATATTTATCTCAAGTGCAGAAAATACTTAAGAGTCCTATTAGTATATTGATTAGGGACTTCTTAGGACTTAGAGGGTATAAGCTGGGTAGTACATACTTAAATATATTATGGTTCTTCCAAATCGTGACCTAACCCTCACCCAAATGCTACTCAGTGCTTCCTTTGGCTACTATTGTTTATTGAAGATAAGTGTTTTTCTGTGTGTCTTTGGTCAATTTACAGAATTATGACCTCAAATACTCATAATGCAATATTATAATTAATATCTAGGTTACCAGAAATGACATATCCTATTAGTGTATTGGTAAATAAATGTAACTATCCATCGCAATTATAATATTAAGATACATATTCTATGTTTTAGTTCTCTTTAAAATTTTCCCAATGTCATCGTCAGTTGTTCTTTGACGTTTTTGAATATAAAAGCAATAGCTCAAACATTTTTTAAAGTCAGGATTTCATGTTTGAAACATAAAAAAAAAATCTCTGTGTCTAGGTGGGTCAGAATCTATTATTAAGTGTCATGGGATTTAAAATTCTTAATTAGTTTTAGGGAAAACACTAAGTAATTATTGCCTATGAAGAATTAATAAAAGGCAAACAAATTAGGTATTATTAATTATGGTTAGCTCTACATATTTGCCACACAGTTCAGGGATAAGGAGAGAATGGGAGGGTGAGAAAAATACCAGTATGGCCAGGTTTAGGAAACTGTAAAAGGAGGAGCAGAGTTAGCTTAAGGTGGCAGAAGTGTTGGAAGAACGTTGTCTAGTGTACTGATTTGATCTTGTCTCAAACTCCATAGTTGATCCTCTTACCAGTGATACTAGTTATTGATACTAAGTGGAGTTGCCCTACTTCCTGCTTACACTTTTTTCCAGCCATTTCTTTCAGACCTCATATTAAAAAAAAAATCTGGTTTAGCAAATGTCCCACCCCATTATAAGAAATATTACTAAATAGTGATTTTATTTATTTATTTATTATTAATTAATTTATTTATTTATTTATTAATTTATTGAGACAGGGTCTTACTATGCAGTTCAGGCTGGTCTTGAGCTCACTTCTGTAGCCCAGGCTGATCTCGAACTCGCACCGATCCTCCTGCCTCAGCCTCCCAAGTGCTGGTAAATAGTGATTTTAAATTTTGTCTCTGTGTGCATAATATCTTTAATTGGAGGCTTTTATTTTCCTTGAAGATAATTAATCAAAGATGCCTGTTTTCTTTCTTCTTTTCATGTTGCAACCCCAGGCATAGGGCCTCTCCCATGGAGGAGAAGAAGGGCCTACCCAGAGCATCTACAGGCTGAAGCCAGCAGAGTCCTAACAATTAAGTGGCTTCTGATCCCAGTTCCTTACGGAAACAATCATGGGATATTACATGGTTGCCTAATACGCCTAACAGCCTAACTCCGCTGGGAAAATGAAGTAGGTACTATACAAAACATTTTTGTACGTTGTCATTACTGTAATCAGAAAAGAATATTGAGCTTATAAGATAGACGATGCCTCTTCTGTCTCTTAGGATAGCTCTCTTAAGAATATCCTCATCTAGTATCCTTGCATTGAGAGATATTACCACAATCACAGTTTCATGAGGCAGAGAGGACTTACAAAGTGCAGCTCCGAGCAGTAGGTGTGCTTGCTCTTGCTTTCTCAAGGGAAAAATAATACTTTGCAGCAGTACACATCCCCTACCTCTTGAACAGAAAGCATTTTTTAATCTCTTTGCAATTTAATCTGGTTTCTTGATATCTAAATTATCCGGTTTCCTGATAGCCATCAGAGCACCAGCGAGATAAAAGGGGACTGGGCTGCCTTTTTAACTCTTACCAGTTAAAGGGAGTCTGGATTCCCTTGACATGAGAAAAGATGAGCGTGCGGAACATGCAGGGGCTATAGTGTGCTGTGGACACGGGGACACTGGGTAAGCAGAGCTGTAGTACCTGGAGTAAGTTTATCCTAGAGTTTGCAGATCAGAGCCAAGGCCAAGCTAAACACCAGCTTACTGCCCTGCCCTTTGGTTTTATTGGTTCAGAGTTGGAAGATGAAACAGAACCCATCTGTGTGTCACCATATTAGTGCCAGACAGCCATGCAGCTCACAGCTTGACTGCAAACGGCGAATGAATCATTTCATGGTGTAGGACAGCTAGAGGAGTGGAAACGAAAGCAACTCGCAGGCCATGTCCCACTAAAGATTTCCGTACTGTATTATATCAAGGTGCCCAGAGGAACCTTGTGCTTTTTTTATGACACTCATCATTAGGAATGGTGATGGGCATATTTAATCTACCCTTAGCGGTGCATTATGGAGCATGAGCTCTCAGTCTATGAGAACTGATTTTATTTTATTATTATTATTATTTTTCATCTTTTTGAGACAGGGTCTCACTATGTAGTTCAGGCTGGCCTTGAGCCCACTTTTGTAGCCGAGGCTGGTCTCGAACTCAAATCGATCCTCCTGCCTCAGCCTCTCAAGTGCTGGGATTACAGGTGTGTGCCACGACGCCCGGCTCTGAGAACTGATTTTAAACAGCTGCTTTTTTTTTTTTTTTTTTTAAATAAGTCCATACGACTTCTAAAAGATAAAGTACAGTAAGCAAAAATGAAATACCTATTCCGAAGTGATCTGTGCATTTCCTATCTTGTAGCTATCAAGACCGCTCATGCCTACTGTGTGGGAAGACTACCAGTATAGGAGCCAATGCGAGCCTCTTTCCTACCACTGCTCAGTGCGGTCCAGTTGGCAACAAGAAATCAACCATGGTGGAGCATCTACGCGATGGAAACCAAGGAACGCTGTAAACCAGGCCCTTCTTCTCCTTCTAACCTCCTGTTACACACTGCACCTTCCAGTTCTGTGCAGAAGAGCTCAGGTTTCTGACACTCTCAGCAGACTTTCAACACGCAGAGTGAATGTTGCCTCGCTGGTGTTATTTCGGGTTTCAAGCTGGTTCTCAGGCAGCCTCTGGGGGATGAGCCCAGCTGCTACATGGGCACATGAAGGACAGAGGAGTGACCACGAAATGACTCTGGCACAGCCCCAACGTTCCTTTAAAAAGATAGCCAGAGGGTTCTCCTTACATTAAGAGGCGCACAAAGAAATAGAAAGATAGCATCAGCTGTGCCTTTGACAGCCCATTACAATAACTGCAGGGTTTGAGAGGAGAGGCCACAGGCTGCAGCTATACAAAGAGGGAAAAATATAAGTTTATTCTGTTTCTCCGTAAGTTTGAATTACTCCGTGGTGCCTCTCTCTAATGGGCGTGGCCCGGCATTTGTGGTTAGCTGGTATTCCTGGCGTGGTATGGTATGCACCTGGGCTTCACAGGGTCTACGAGACAGTCAGCTCTGTGTGGAAAGTGTTCTGCGTTTATGAATATTCATGACTGTCCTCACCAGCCCAGGAGAGTCTATGACCCAAAGTTTCTAATTCTATGTTTTGAAAATTGGGGTTATGTTTGGCCAGTGCTAATGTTTCAGAATTTCTCATCTGCTAGGATACTTCAAAGTTTATTAATGAAAGATGAATAATGCATCTGTAAATTCTGTCCTAATTTAAATTAAAATTCTATTATAATTCCTCTTTAAATTGTATCATAATTCATCTTTAAATTCTATCATACATCAGCAGTCAATTCGCAAGAGCTAGGAAATATTCATTTCCAGTTAACAGAAATTTCTGGGAGTTTTACATTTTTCCCCTTAATGTTTATTTTGCTTTGAAGGTATCTGGAGTACAGCAATTATTTACCAATATTCTTAAAGTATTTATCAAGGCTTACTGAGTATATTCATTCGAAATTCCTATTTAGGTCTATGTATCTATTTCATATTAAATGAAAGTTAGAATAAGCAAGTATACAAAGAAAATAGAAAACAAAGTTAAACATTCTGACTTTCTCATTATTTTAATGGTCAGGAGCACAAGTATATCTGCAATGTCAGACCAGGACATCAGGGCACAGGGCCTTGGAGCTGCCCAACATATATGTTCTGGGTTTTTTTTTGTTTGTTTTGCTTTTTTGCGGTATTGGGGATCAAACTCAGGACCTTGTACTTGCCAGACAGGCGCTTATACTGCGCAGCTATACCTCCAGCCTGCCCATCATATATGTAACGTTTCCAAATGATCACATCAGCAGAGTGAAGCCTGTAAACATTGCTGAGACTCAAGCTTGATGGGTTTTCCATTCCAATATTTAATCATGCTCCCTTCCTTCCAATGATTTCCTGTGAAACTGGGTTTGTGGTCATCCTCTGATAAGAAATACATTATGTAAAGATTATTTTATGAAGTAAAAAAACAACAGTAAAGAAGATGGCAGTGTCAAGTTTGTTTCCAACTGTGGGGTGTCCAGGGCAAATACACATATCTTATTGACAAATAATTACTGTTACTTAAAATTTTTAAATGAAATGAAAATATACTGAGTTTTTTTCAAATGACTACCTGATTATCAGGAATAAATTTTATGATTTGGGGGCTGAAGACTTCTAACTGCTCCAGAAAAATTGCTATGACCGTAAAGATTTCGCAAACTCGGAAAGTTTGGAAATCCCTGGATGACTAATATTCTGTCCTTTTGCATCAATTCACTGCTATGTTGCTTTTTGCATTTTCCTTATGCTCCTATTACAAATAAAACTATGATGAATAGATCCATAAAAATTGTAAGTCCTATATATGATTAACAGATTTTTTTTTCAAACCAGAGATTGAAGTCAGGCCCTTGTGCTTGCCAGATAAGCTCTTGTTCTACTCAGCTAGCTCCCCAGTTCTACCAGGTGTTTTTTGATTAAAAGTTTTGATAGAGAATTTAAAGTTAAATTGTTCCTCAAAGAATTTGTTAAAAGAGTCAATGTCTACTAGAATATTATGAGAATATATGCATATATTCATATTTGGGTATATATGCAGCATGTCTATGGATGTAATCTCAGATATTATTTTTATGTTTCAAAAGGTAAAATGTGTCTTGTAATTTCTGTACAAACTTTTACAATCATCTAAAGGGCCAAGGATATAACCCAGTGGTGTGGCACTTGCTTGGCAAACACAGGGTTGTGAAATTGATTCCCAGTACCAAAAATAAATAAGTAAGTAAGTAAGTAAGTAAGTAAATAAATAAAAATGGTCTGAAATTTGCTTTGCTTCTTTAGGATTATATTTGAGAACACAGGTCTTGGCAGCACACCTACCTGTAGCATGGATTTATCAGTGGCATCATACAAACCAGAAATGAGGGTTCTTATGTTCAACACATCATGATAAACTCCAGGCAGCTCTTTGTATATAATATATACTGTACATCCTCAAGGGAAACAGGTGACAAGTAACTTCAGGTACGATGGGTGCATGTGGAGAGGGAAAGGCTATTTCTCAGAGGGGCAGTAAGGTATTGCAAGATACTCTGGAGCATAAAATTGTGGGCTTTAGTAGCAGGAAGAAACATAGAGGTGCCTGCCTGGCAAGCACAAGGTCCTCAGTTCAATCCCTGGTACCTCAAAAAAGAAAAGAAACATGGAGGTGTCACCTGGGATTTGGAGGCAGATTTACTATGTGCATAGGCACTAAGATGGATCAGCCTCAATATAACAGATTCTCATCTCTGGGAGCTTAGGGCTTCTATGAGATAAGCTAGTAGGAAGTCCAGAGGCAGAATGGCTTGTCACCCTGGGACTGGTTTCTACATTGGGCATCACACTGACCAGCTGTTTCTAAGACACCAGCAGCCGTAGAGCTGGAACAGGAACTGTTACCTGGGCAACTAGCAAACTAAAGTATACTGGGTGGGGGGATGATTTGTTCTTACAGGTTCCATGGGAGGTGCCTAGGTCAGTGTTTCCTAACCTTTCTAATGCCGTGACCCCATAATACAATTCCTCCTGTTGCGGTGACTCTAAACCAAAAAATAATTTTGGTGGCTACTTCAAACCTGTAATTCCAAATAAATAACATTTTCCGATGGCTTTAGGTGACCCCTGTGTTTTGGTCATTCAACACACGCTGGAGTCACGACCCACAGGTTGAGAACCAGTGGCCTAGGTCCTTGGAGGGATGCCCTGACAGAGGATTACTGGATGCTAATCTCTCCCATCTCTGTTTCTGTCTCCCTCTGTCTCTGTCTCTGTCTCTGTCTCCATACACTTGCCTGCCCAAAGTTCCAACCATCTGTGACCTCTCCTAGCTGGCAAGCCAGTGGGGGCGCTTCATCTTGAATTTTGAACATCCAAAGCTGTTAGTTAAGTAAATATTTTTATGAGGTTAGATGTCTCGGGCACTTCACCGTAGTAATGCATGTCTGACTATTATACCCATGGAACAGCTCCAGATTAAATTTATGCTGAACTCATTAAATGGGCCCAATAGCTTGATGTCTCTCTTGAAATTATTATTTTAGCATGAAGATTAGATTTTTAAAGTATGTGAAGCATTCATGTTAAAATATCTATAATATGTAATAATATATATTCATAAATTATGCTTTCATTATGTAATTTTCTCCTTCTGTGAGGAGAAAAGAAATTGTGCCAGTGGGTACACAATGATACCCCAACACAGTCCGGGCTCCAAGCTGACACCGGGCACACAGCGCCCTCTACACTAGCTCTGTATGGCCCTGAGCTTCTGTACCTCATAATCCAGGTCCAGGTAGTCGAACTCCCCGTTGGTGCGGAAGTGCTGCAGGCTGCGGTCCAGCGTGAGGTTGATGGTCCTGCCCTGGCGCTCGATGAGCACGGAGTGCCAGTGGTGGTCGTCCAGCAGGCTTCCGGTCGTCACGGATGTGTGGCCGTAGATGGGGCCCAGCTGATTGCTTCCTGAGTCATGCCGGGAGAAAGGAAACATGACGATGACCGCCAGTCCGTGGTGACCACCTAGCCCATGGTGACCACCTAGCCCACGATCCCTCAGTGGGGGGAGAGAGACTGATGTGCCCTGGGGACTCGGCTCTTTGGAGCGAGCCAGGGAGAACCAGGAGGAAGCTGTGCTTGGGACGCTTTTAAGTTCGAAGTGCATCAAAGTAAAGAAGAAAGCCAAAAATATCTCTTAGAAGTAACAATAAAGAGTGACTTTAAAAAACAAAATGTTCACTGTGCCATAAAGGCTGCTAAATGCTGGTGGTTCCTTAGGATATCAGTGGTGTGCCATGGACCCAGAGCTACAGAGGACCGGGCGAGCACAGTCACTGGTTCTCCACGGGCTGAACTCGAATGCTGTTGTGTGCTTGTAATTCAGGGTGGGAGTGGACAGAGAGACAGAGAGAGCGGGAGGGCAGTAGAGAGGGTAGGCTAAGCTAAGGACAGGGGTTCCTTGTCGGTACTTATGGGAAGGGACAGGGCAGCTGGAAGCCAGGCTGCTGCATTAGAGAGAGGCTGGAGCTGTGTGCCTGAGTATTTCCGTGGCTGGCAGAAACTCCTAGGAGTCAGTAAAACGCTGGGAGTAACATACTTTCTGGTGAAAGAGTGTTGAGCGTGTTTTGTGAGGTTATATACCAGCTACTTGTTTAGAGAGGTAATGTCACACAGCTATAATAAGCACAGTTGATTTTAAAGGTTACGAGTTTCCTTTGGCAGAAAAACGGGTCTGAAAAAAATAAGCATGCTTAGATATAACAACACTGCTCAACGTGTGTTTGTGTGTGTGTGTGTGTGTGTGTGTGTGTGTGTGTGTGCATGGAAGCATACGTTTTATCAAAATCTTTATGTTTTGGCCTTGGTTCCTTTCCTAGAATTCTTCCCTCTTTCTTTCTACTGGCCTTCCTTAAAATTTATTTAAAGCTATTTCTCCCAGGTAGCATGACATATACAGCTTCATTTATTCTCACCTGTAGAGAACATTATAAAGAACCAAAACGTGATATAATTTTCTTTAAAAAAAGTTACACCACTAAAAATACTTCAGCTGTTCTATTCCAGGTGTTTTTCCATATATACTTTAAATTATAAGCATATATAATTAAAAGGAATGTACCATATACATTTTAATTAACATATATATATATATATATATATATATATATATATATATATATATATGGAGATAACTCAGTAGCTCAGTAGAACAGTTGCTTGCCTAACAAAGGCAAGGGCCTGAGTTCAATCCTCGGTTCTGCTCCCTCTACCCCAAAAAGAAAAAAAGAAACCTTGTTCAGAAATATTTGGGAACTCAAACTGGTAACTGGTTAGGAGATCAAAAAGGCAGGACCCCCTGATTTTCTAAGATTTTAGTTTGATAGCTTTCTATTCTGGTGATTTTTTTAACCGGTGAATTTTAGATTCTTATCTATTGCAAAGTACAAAAAAATTTGCCAAATTTTTATTTCATTACAACAGCAATATGTCAGGGAACACATGATTCCTTGGAAGAATCTTTATCCAGAGCCTGGACATTTTAGCCAAGCAAGAGAGATAACATTGTCTTTGCATGAACTGTAATGTTAAGTACAAGCACCAACCTTGTAGATCTTGTTCTTAGCTTTAACTAAATACTGGCTCCTTTATCAGTGTACAGATATACATGAGTTTAGACTCCTTAAAAGCAATAATTTTCAAAGCAATAACTCATGTCAGTCCCCTTTCCCTCTGACCAGTGCTTCGTTTCACCGCTCCCTTCATTTGTATTTTGGCTGTCTTCAAACTGTTTACTTGCATAAGCTTTCTCCTTTTCTTCATCTACAAAAGAATTCAATAAAACTGTCTTTTCTCTTATTTTATGGAGAGGCAATCACCACTATCTTCATGTCCTCAAAGCCAGTGTCCACATCTCCACCTTGACCTCCTATGCCATTTTGGACTAACAGCGATGGTTCCTTTTTTTCCTTCTCTGCTCTGGGGACACCACACAATCTTTATTTCCGTCTCCTCCCTGTCTACTTCTTTGTGCCCATGCAAGCGAAGCCGCCTTTTATCAGCCTCATGCATGTAATTCTAGAAAAGAGACTTTAATTGAGTTACGCCCTAAGCAAATCCAATGCTCCAAGCCCAAACTAAGTTTCTTCTGATTTGTTTCTGTTTCTGCAAACGACACCAACATCCATTGGGTGCTCAAGCACAAATTGTAACAGTTATTCTTTATTTCTACGCTTTTCTTTTTAATGTCATCTCCCATGCGTCACAAGTCATGCTGAATTGAGCACTGAAGTAATTTCTCTAATAGGCCCATTTCTCTGCGTCTTCACTGAGGACCATCTTACGCCAGCCTCACCTTCTCTCTCTTTACCTACATCAGTCTTGTCTTGACTCACCTGTGCACAAAAGTCTCAGTCCACTTCTAAAATTAAGATCGCCACGTAGTCTAAATCCCCACTGGAGCCATCCATTGTTTTAAAAAGATACCCACTCTTTGCCAAGCCTGCAAAATCCCAGCAGCCCTGGAATCTAATTCCACTCCATGATTGCAGGGTTTGTTTGATTAATTGATCAGCACTTACTTGTGTGCTTGACAACTGCTTTTTGTCTTTCTAGAAGACTTTTACCAATGCTACAGTGCCTTGGGAGGGGATATGAGAACTTACACCCACGGTCTTATTAACCTACTTTATTGATTTCATCACACTTATTATTAAAAATCTATTTTTTTTTTTTTTTGGTCTTTTTGAGACACTGTCTTGCTATGCAGTTCAGGCTGGCCTTGAGCTCACTGTTGTAGCCCAGGCTGGTCTCGAACTCACACCGATCCTCCTGCCTCAGCCTCCCAAGTGCTGGGATTACAGGTGTGCACCACCATTCCCAGCTCAAAGTCTAATCTCTTGTCTAACTCCCACACTGTCATAAGCTTCATGAACTTAGGGACCTTGTTCATCTGTACCGTGACGTATGCTCCTGACTGTTATAGACACTTTTTTTTATGACAAGTGTTTCACAAATATTTGTGAAAGAGGTAACGTATCAGTGTGTACAGGCCTCCAAGGATTCAGAATGAACTGACAGGTAAGGCGACTCGTAATTTACATGCGGAATATTTTAGTAGCTTAATGCTTTCCTCATATGAATACTAAGAACAAGAAGGGTGCAGTGAGTCAGAACAGACCTAGGTTTAAACTGAGGACCAGCTTGGCCTTTTGCAGCTCCAGCGTGATGTAGTCGCCTTGCTGGCCCTCACCGTGGAGGATCACCCCTTCGCTTTCCGAGGTTTTAAATTTCAGGGCAATGACATCTTTCAGGGTTTTCATCTTCTTGTTTCGGAATCGATATGGTAGCACAACGTGCCCATCGAAGTTGATCACATCGGCCCCTAAAACCAAAGAAGAAACACTTGCTGAGTCACCATGTGGTCCCAGCCACTCTAGTGGATAGCTACACAGAATAAGTGAGCATTAGAGATGTGTTTCCTGAGGAACCTGGAGTCCTGGATTCTTATGCTATTTAGTTTTTTGGTTTACTAAGTGTCTTCAAGTAGATTTTGTAGAGATTTTTAATCAACAATGATAATAATGCCTTTTTCAATATAAAATTTTACTTTATCATAATCGGGTTTTTTTTTTTTTTTTTTCATGTTATGTATTTGGTACAAGGTCTCACCGCACAGGTCAGACTCCTAGTAATCCTTCTGTTTTCAGCCTCTCCAGCACTAGGATTACAGGTGTACACCACCATGCTGGAACTTGTTTGCAGGTTCAGGGTGCCCTGGAGGTGGGGCTGGTGAGATCGAAGCCTGATCCCTGCTCTTGCCAAAGCAAGTGCTTAGTCTACTGAACTATCTCGCTGACCCTTGTCATTACCTTAATAGTGTAAACTCAACTGATATATTTATTGATACGTTTCAAATTTTAACTTGGGAGAATAAAGTTTAGTCCAAAATAGTGAAAATTTTAGCTCCAATAGATGATAAGATCTGTTTTTTTCTTTCTTAAGGAAGATAATGGTTAATGATATAGAGATACATGTTTTATTTCATTATTTCCTTCTTGAAAATTAGGATCACTCAGATAAAGCATTTATGCAAATAGAAGCTTAGCAATCAGTATTAGGTATCTATCACTAACATATAGCCAAAATTCCACCTCTATGTTTAATTTTGAAAACCTAATCAAACTGCACAACTCCAATTACTTTTAGAATTACAAATATGGAAGAAGAAAAGAAAAAGAAGAAAAAATAGCCTCTGTTTTGGGTACAGTCTGGCTACAAATCTCTATGAGGAGATATTGGAGAAAAATAATAGCAAGTTTAAGGCTTGTCAGAGAAATATATTCTCCTTCCATGTTTTGGTACTCTGGCATTTGTTTATTTCCATCATCACGGAGAGCACTTAGGTTCGCCTCGTAAGCTGAGCGCTTCCAGCCAGCTCCCTGGAGTGGTGGCAGTAGAGGTGCACGACTATCACGGTCACGGCCACTTTGCCCTGGGCACTACTGGCTTTTTTCTCAAGCCTACATTCTTACTTCTACAAAGTGAATTGTTGGGAATGCGGTGATTTGCTCCATTACCTCAGATCTATGCTTTCCTTTCAAATAAAAAATGTTTTAAAATTACACATTTTAATATATAGATCCAGTATCTCAGATTTGAATGCTCCTAAGGAGTACACTGAACAATGCTGCATTCTACAGTAAGGAGTTCAGAAAGGAAAAACCTCACTTTGACCTTTCCAGTTTTACCAGTCACCTCTTCTCTGCACCTAACATTTTCCTTAACCAGCAGACTTCTGAGACGATGAATCACAGAAGCTTATTTTAATATAGGTGGGGGGAATTGACCATTAAAATTTGGCTTCTGCTAACACTGCAAAGCCAATTAGACTTGGGCTTAATCATCTGTGTAGTCATAGCTGAACTCCAACAGCAATATCTTTATCACCTGTGATGAAAGATAAAGGAGAGTGAAAATGGAATGGCCTTTGCAGAGCTTAGGTTGAATTTCTAATCCGGCAGTTGGTAGAAATTCCTTTTTGTCTTGAGAAGTGGATAAACAAAAACTAGCAGAGAGTCGGTTCTGACCTCTGGCAAAGAATTTGCCATCAAGTTCCTGTCAGTGACAGTAGAGTAATAGACACATTATTATTTTATACACTGTCAGTATATATTAATTGACATAAAATGCCTCTCTCAGGACGTAAATGCTCCTGGAGTTTAGAGAAAAGAGATCACTGCACAAGCATTTTCTCCTAAATAAAAAATATGACTGCAATCCCAAGGACAGAATAGAGATTTATGCAAATGTTTATGCCATTCCGCCTAACCTCAATGTGTGAAGAAAACTGGGACAGCAAAGGTGTGTGCGGGTTATTCTCTCAGACAGTCCTAAGGTGTTAATACAGCCGTGAAGGAAAGCTGTTTATCTGACCAACTCAAGTCAGCAGATGACTTGAAACTGAGAAAACATTCTATAAGCCAGATTCCCCGATTGTGAAATCCAAGCTGCTTTTGATGAGTTAAATGCTTGAGAAAGGTCGGTGTGTTCTCTGTAGACATGAGCTCAAATATGGATTGAAAATGACAAAATTCCTTAAAATTTCTGTTATGTAATTCACATCGAAACACATACTACCTACTTTTAAGAGCATGTAGTATATTACAACAAAGAGAGCTAAAAACATCCAACAAGTTTAGTTGCTATAAAACCATATTACAATTGCATTTGACATCTAATAATATGTTGGGTTTACTTTAGCACAATTACCTTTTCTCACCCACGATCCTGATTATTTATCCCTCCCTAGAATTAAGTATCACATGCAGAGATTAAATATGGGTGGTTGAACTGTTTAAGCAATCTGAACAACAATAGTAGAGCATCAAGAAGTGAACACAAAAATCACAGTGTTTCCATGATTTTGACTCTAACAATAGCTCAGAGAGCTGGGAATATGCCTAGCCCATTAAATTATCACGGCTGAGGAAGTCTTTTACTTTTTAAAAGTTTTATTACCAGTGTTTTCATCAAGAATGTGGATATTTTGGAGCAATATTTATCATATAAGACTTTAATATGTTAAAATATTTTTAGCAAAACTATAACGTATAGTTATCATTGGAAAGAAAATAAAGGATGCAGAAATACTGAGAGTAGTGTGTGAATCTTAAGCACAAGAGATTACTCACATTAATAAGGTTCTTGCATTTTAGATATTTAGCTATGAATCAAATTTGTTAATGTGTGAAATAATCTGGACATTATTTTATATATACATTATAATATTAGGTGAATATTATGTTACAAGCATTTAATTGTGCATGCATACCTATGTGTACAAGCATATATCATGCACAAATAAAATGTATGTTGTTTCATATAGTATATGAATATTATATATTCACATATACAGCTGTGTTCTCATGTACATTTTATATCTAAAGATCAAAAGATACATAATTAATACAAAATAATTAGTAAGGACCTTCAAGAATTTGAAATATATTTCTGAAACTGAACTTGAAAAGTGAATGGAGGAATTTGGAATTTGTCTACTTTAGCAAGTTGTACGTTAATTCAAATCTGCACATTCCTTTTTGTTAAGTTGTTAATATTCTAGATAATTCACTGGTTTTTTTTTTTTTTTTTTTTTTTTACAAAATAATGTGACTGTCAAC
The DNA here is from genome assembly GCA_004027025.1 of Myocastor coypus. NCBI lineage: Eukaryota > Metazoa > Chordata > Mammalia > Rodentia > Myocastoridae > Myocastor > Myocastor coypus. The sequence continues at coordinate 190,966 of PVJA010000261.1, forward strand.
CTCATTCTTTCCCTGTTCGCTCAGTTTTATGTTTCTATAGCCCTTGCTTGACCTGGAATATTGAAATATTCTTGTCCTCATTCTCATGAAGAAACACAATAGGTACTGTGTTTGTACACCTTGAGGTGAGCACCTCAAGCAACATCTAAAAAACGGTGTTCACTGAATGTGTGCTGTTTGATTGAATATTGTCATTTGCACTTGGACATATTTGGTTAAATTGCTATAATTTTATACACACTATAATTTTACTTGTTTACATTAAGAGAATTGGAAGAATTTTCTAGAATCTGCTTTGTGCCACAGCTGCAAACTTATCTCCGGTTTTGATTATCAGAAAAATATTCATGTGAGATAATATTTTCAAAGCTGTAGTGGTAGGTAAGAATTCATTCCATTATTTTTATTTACTCTGGCCTAGAAATGACATAATCGCACATAGAATCTGTTTCCTTCGATTCACATGTGTTTGTTATCTGATTCTTGTCTTCTAAGTCACTGTCTTTACTTTTGATGTGTTTATGATTTTAACCTAAGTGAACGAGGGGACCTCACAGGGGAATCCTCAGAGGGTGTTTCATGAAGCCTAGCAGCTCCCATTGCAGTCACACATTTCTCTTTAAACTCTGCTGCTTTCCTATGACATGCTTATTATCATGTCCAGCAGCAACAGTGCCAGAGAACTGTGACTACATTTCTTCATAAAATAGAGATTGTGCCACACAGTTCTGGGTGACAGATTCTCATGGGTATTTGATAGTACTGCCTATCTCAACTTGCCCAGTATACGGTTCTTTCCCTGTGCCTCAATACACTCATTCTCAAGTTCAATATCCAATCCTTCAAGTTGTATCTTGGGAGTTTTGTGAGCTCCGTTCTCTCACCAACTACATCCAACCACATCCAAGTCCTAGGAAATGACGCACCACTCTATCATTCATACTGATGGCTTACACACTACCACTTGGCTGGGCTTATTACTCATGGGGTCTATTGTCTTCAGATCTCTACTTTTTTTCCCACTCAAAATGGACTCCTTACTTTTAAAGAGAATACAGAAAATAGTAGAAAAAGAAGTCCATTAGAAACAACATGGAGTTTTACTAAACAAAATGACAGTAATTCAGAAATGGTCATTGGTTTGCCCATTGGTGTCTTGAAACCAGTGGCTCAGGCTACCAGATGTAAGCACATGAAATTGGGCAAAAATATAAAGATTAAAAAGGAGGGAGAAAAAATGAAAATCTTAATTTCTCCTTTTAATCAACCATCAGAAAACAGCAGTACAGCTATTCAGGTTATCCTTCCTTTTTTTTTTTTGAGACAGGGTCTCGCAAGTGCTGGGATTATAGACTTGAGCCACCACACCCGGCTAACATGAATGAGTTTTGCATTTTGTCAAAAGCTTTTTCTGTATCTACTGAGATGATATGCAATTTTTATTTTTGGCTCCGTTGATGTGATATAAGATCTTTAAGTGAGTAACCTCCATCCTAAGGGATATGATTTTCCATCTATTTATTCTCTGCATAAGAGCTGGAAACTCATTCTGGAATAAATTCAAATAAAATAGACTCATTTGTTACAAAGATAAAAATCCAGGCTCTGCAAGGCAGCCTACAACACTTTCAGTGACATTAACTGGTGCCTCTGCCCTTAGACTCCTCACAGAACAGGAGCTTCTTCGTTGTGTGCTAATGATAGGAAACTGGCAGTCTCCTCCTGACTGTGCCCTGTGCCTGTCTATATGAGCTGCCATGTTTTCTTCATCCAGCTCAGTCAGGTCTTAAGAAAGTCTTACCCACCTGAATGCTTTTCTATGTGAGGAACCCTTTGCCTACTGCTCCATAGCACCCTGTAGTCTGTCCAGGCCACTCCTCTGCTTAAACTGAAATTGACCGGATGGATCTGATTTCCTCTAGACTTTAAAGTAGAAACTAAGATTAAATTGTTCTGTTTATCATTCTTTGTACGTTAGACCATCTTAAAACTGAGCTAAATACAATGTACATGTGAAATAACAAGGAGAAGGTAAATTCTACTATGTTTTTCTTTCCCTTCAAAATTATACCTAGGGTTTCACAATTTACTTTCTAAGAATATAGACTTATACATTATTCAATAATACACACTTATCTGAATATTTTGACTATGGGTTTCTATTTAAATAGCATAAGAAAGAAACTTCTGCTGTTACAATGGAGTTGTTTATAAGTCAGAGGTACAAATATTGATGTATAACATGAGCATTTTATATATATATATATATATATATATATATATATAATATTCACCTTGCCTGTTTTGAGACTGAAGTTACTAAATCTTAAAATTTTAGTTCAATCCCCAGTTCTTAAAAAAAGTTCAATTCCAGGTTCTAAAAAAAGAAAAAGCCTGGGCTGCGGATATACCTCAGCAGCATAAGCCTGGCAAGTACAAGGTTCAGGGTTCTATCCCTGGTACCAGGAAAAAAAAATTAAAATTGTTACTTTACACTAATTAGAAAGTTATTGATATTTACAAGCAAGATGAATATACTATATGTATTTTCATCACTGAACTGCTTCGTGAAAAACTATAATGTAAGATGATACATAAGTGGATAATGATATTCTTGGTTCTCTTGAAACAAAAAACACACACAGGATGTGTTACTAATTTTGAAAATATATTGTTAAAAGTTATATTACTCACTGTTAAAAGACAAAATCCAGACTATCTGATAGGCCTTCTCTTCTAAAATGTCCAGTAGATTGTGCACACATGTACACACACACACACACACACACATATACACACACACAGATACATCCCCCATTGTTCTCTCTCCCATCTACTCACATAGCTCTGAGAATATCAAAAACTTGGAGCCATCCACTTTCAATCCAGGTTATAGCTCTAATATAGGGATAACACAAAGATAATAAGCAATTTCTGAAAATTAGCATAAAATCTATTTGTGGAAAACCCATGTGGAGGCTATTTTTATTTATTTTTGTAAATCAGAAAGTCAAACACATTAGATTTGCCTGCTCTGTGGTAATATTGCTGCTTACTGAAAATAACTGCAGCTCTGACCATACAAAATCAATTTTTCTGCTTGGTAGCAGACTATCTAGAATTATAGCTCCAGTAAAAAATGATACTGAGATGGGGGAAAGAATGAATGTCACGATACCTGTCAGAATGACTTTGATCTAAATAATTCCCAGCACATATTTAAGATTTATAAATCATCATTTAAGGGTAGCGTCTAAATGTCCTTGCTATCTGAGGTAAATGGTGGCAATGGTAGCCTAGGACCTACTCTGAGATAATATTTCAGTGATGTTGAAGGAATAATGAATGCTATTAGTAAAGGTGCCATGGTAGAAATGGGCCCTGTGAGGGCAGCGTCTGCTGGTCCTTCTAGACTCTTTTCTAGTTTTCCCTGAGTTTCCTCTATGTCTTAACCATGACCTTCATTTCTATATTCTGGTGCCTTGACATCCGGGACTTTGATGATCCAAAGAGGCCACAGTGCCTAGCGTGAACCAATTCCTAGCCAGTGAGTGACTTACCCACCAGTATGCTTTCTAAGTTCAAACCAATTTACTGGCCAGCCTCAAGTCAACTCTTTCCTCTATGGAACTCTTGGTTTCTGGGACCACTACCCCTTGCGCTGGACACTATGGTCAGGTGACAAGTGACTTAGGAGAGAGCTTTTCTGCCCTGCTCAGCCCACACAGACCACTGGAGCTGGCTAAGCCAACGTCTGCTTGCCGGCCACACTTCTTCATGTGGAAATCACAAGACTGTCTTGTGTACATGCTCCCCTCTCCTATGCCTTCTAGAAGATTCTGGTGACTCCCCTTTTGCCCTTCTGACCCCAATTTGTAGGACAGCAGACCACTCTGTCGGGAACTGTGGGGTAATAAACTGTTTCCAATCACCGATGCTTTCTGGTTTACTGGCCTTGCCACCTCTCGGCCTTTCTGCTCATATATTTAAAAAGATCATCTATAGACAATGCCTCTTTCACATTTTTATCAAAGCAGAGACAACTGGAAGTTGTGATCAAGGAAGAAAAGAATCTTAGGCTTGTTCACATATTATTTCATAGATCTTCAGAAAGCTCCTTCAAAGTTAATTTTAGAGACAATTGCTCCATGTTTGATATGAGCCAGATTCTCTGGGACAGCTTCTACAGCCCCAATTTTGTAAGAGTCTCTGGGCTATTGTAGTACAAGGGTGAGTTTTAAGAAAGACCTAATAGAGGAACTGTCCTGTGAAAAGAGAATTAAATGGAATAGGATAAAATCAGACAGGCCAGGGAACAGAACATTGAATTATTCTATAAACCTCAGTTTTGTGTCAGCCTAATTCATACAAAAGGCTCATGGGGAATGGACGCTCTTGGTCATCTTGTATCATACAATGTAGGACCTAATGTCCCCTGTGAATGGTCTATGTTATCAATGATGGCATCCTAAGCAGAAAATGACTGTTCACATGTGCATCATGGGAAAGCAGCTCCTGCATTTGGATGCGAGAGGAGGGATAGCAGATGGGGTGAGAGGCAAAGAGATCAAAGACCCACCCATAAAAGAAGCTGGCTTTCAAGCAGTGGGCCGAGGTTACACAGAACTGGGATTCATGAGATGCCAATGTTGTGAAAGAATGCAACTTTTTTGCATTATTACCACTCAGAGTTTTAAAAAAGCAATTAGAGTGATGGAAGGATTTGAAATGGATACTTACAGTCATGGTTTTATCCAACAGTGTGATCAATTCAATATCACAAAAACATCAAGGCTTTTAGTGGAATAAAATCTTCTCCTTTAACAATGTCAAACATTCCTTTTTAGAACAAACCAAATATTTGAACTCACATAGGCTCACATCTTTAATCTTTAAACAGAATATCAGAAGTCTGTTACTTTTTTAGTTAATCCAAGTTTCTATGTTCTATCCATTCAAAATTTAGACCTGACAAACTCAAACCCCCCAAAATTGACTTCAATAACGCTCGAAACTATGTAAACATCACCAACACTGTCTGCAAAGCTTTCTGAATAAGCAGCAATGTGTGAGGACTGAGTGGAAGGAAATGTCATCTGTATTTATTTTTATATTCGGTTCTGTTCCTGAAAGTTAAATAAATTTGTTCAAGCAGTTCACACTTACCTGCAAGATATTGGGACATTCCTTCAGTATGTTTCGTGTGGTGTAATACATTGTGGCTATACTTTATTTTTGGTTTGATTTCACACACCTTTGGGTGAGACTTACCTCAACCATAAGACAGGGTGAATAAAGCTCAGAATGGGCACCCATAATGAAAGAATGTGCTCTCTCTTCTCTGCTAGAACACCCGGGTCCTGCGTGGTGAAACGTAAGCGGTGCCCAGTGGCAAGGTCGCCCACAGACCTAGTGATTTGGGTGCTACACAGAGCCTGATTCACCGAGAACACAGGGGCATTGCTTGTTCAGAGCACCTGCACACTTTCGGGTGCTGTGGAACAGGCTGAATTAATTCCTATGAACGAGCGGTGATCATTTCCCCTTGTGTGGGGAACCAGTTCTGGCAGAGACAAACTGATCTGAAGCTCTGGCAATGAGAAATCAGGTCCTCAGTATGCAGAGGGGAGAAGCTGTTTATATAAACATTGCATAAGAGTTTGAATTACCTGCAGGGAACAGCATGAGTCCTGCTGCCTTACTGCCACTATCCTATCATTCTCTCTCTCTCTCTCTCTCTCTCTCTCTCTTTCTCCCCCTCTCTCTTTCTCTCTCTCTCCCTCCCTACTCCCTCTCTCCTCTTTCTCTCTCCCTCTCTCTCTCCCCCTGTTGCTCTTTCTCTCTCTCCCTCCCCCTCTGTCTCTTCCCTCTCTTTCTCCCTCTCTTTCTCTTCCCTCTCTTCTTGTCTTCCCCCCCCTCTCCCTCTCATGTAGCTGCTACAGGATGCTACAATGGAGCTCAGACTCATAGTGATCCTTCTGTTTTCAGCCTCTGCAGCACTGGGATTGCCTGGCCTCTGTCACCAGCTCAGCGTGCCTGAGAGTGGGGCTGGTGCTGCCTATGACGCAGGAGATTGAACCTCAGTCCCTGCGCTTCCCT